>PVJS01002476.1:50000-84199 GCA_004027185.1 Glis glis | reverse complement strand
GCGCACGCTTGTAATACCAGTACTTTGGGAGGCGGAGACCGGAGGATCCGGGTTCGTGGCCAGCCTCAGCTCTCTTACTCTCTCTCTCTCTCCCTGTCTCTCTCTCTCTGTCTCTCTTTCCTTAGTGAGGCCCTCCGCAATTTCGTGAGACCCGGTTTCAAAATAAAGTATAAAAAATAGGGCAGGGGGTGTAGCGTGGAGGTAGAACGCCCCTGCGTTCAATCCCTGGTACCACAAAAAAAAAAAGTAAAGAAAATTACAAACCTATATCATTGATGAACTTAGACGCAAAACTACTAAACAAAATACTAGCAATGCGCATTCAAAACCACATCACGAAAATCATACATCATAACCAAGTCGGATTCATCCCAGGGATGCAAAGCTGGTTCAACATATGAAAAACAATCCGTGTAATCCACCACATAAACAGAACTAAAGAAAAAAGTCACATGATCATTTCAATAGATGCAGAAAAAGCATTTAACAAAATCCAACACCCATTCATGATAAGAACACTGCAGAGAATTGGAATAGAAGGAACATACCTCAACATCATAAAGGCAATATACAATAGGCCCACAGCCAACATCATACTGAATGGGGAAAAACTTCGAGAGTTCCCTTTAAAAACAGGAACAAGACAAGGATGTCCACTGTACCACTCCTTTTCAATATAGTACTCGAGACTCTAGCCAGAGCAATAAGGCAAGAGAAGGAAATAAAAGAAGTACAAATAGGAAAAGAGGAACTGAAACTATCTCTATTTGCAGATGACATGATATTATACTTAGAAGATCCAACAAACTCAACCAAAAGGCTCATAAAACTGATCAACAAATTCAGCAAAGTGTCTGGATACAAAATCAATCTTAAAAAATCAGAAGCTTTTCAGTATGCCAACCATAAATCCACTGAAAAAGAAATCCAGAAGACATTTCCACTCATGATATCCCCCAGAACAATAAAATACTTCGGAATAAACCTAACCAAGGAGGTAAAAGACCTCTACAAGGAAAACTATAAAACATTTAAAAAAGAAATTGAAGAGGATCTTAGAAGATGGAAAGATCTCCCATGCTCTTGGGTAGGCAGAATAAATATCATCAAAATGACCATTCTTCCAAAAGTGATCTACAGATTCAATGCAATACCCATTAAATTACCAAAGTCATTCTTCACTGACATAGAAAAATCTGTCCTTAAATTCATTTGGAACAACAAAAACCCAGAATAGCAAAATTAGTTCTCAGCAACAAGAACCATGCAGGAGGCATCACAATACCTGACTTCAAACTATACTACAAAGCCATAGCAATAAAAACAGCATGGTATTGGCACAAAAACAGATACATAGACCTATGGAGCAAAATAGAAGACTGAAACAAACCCACACACCTACAACCAATTGATTTTTGACAAAGGGGCTAAAAACACCCACTGGAAAAAGGATAGCCTCTTCAATAAATGGTACTGGCAAAACTGGCTAACCATATGCAGAAAAATAGAAATAAACTCCACTTTCTCACCTTATACAAGAGTCAATTCAAGATGGATCAAAGACCTAGAAATCAGACCAGAGACCTTGCAGCTACTCGAAGAGGGCATAGGCCCAACACTTCAACATATAGGCACAGGTAAGGACTTCCTCAACAAGACCCCAAAGGAACAGGAAACTAAAATGAGGATCAATATGTGGGATTGCATTAAACTAAAGAGCTTTTGTGCAGCAAAGGAAACAATCAAGAACCTCAACAGAGAGCTGACAAAATGGGAGAAGATTTTTGCCAGCTACTCCTCAGATAAAGGACTCATATCTAGAATATACAGAGAACTTAAAAAAATCACCACTAAAAAAACAATAATCCAATCAAAAAATGGGCAAGTGAACTAAATAGACACTTCACAGAAGAAATACAAATGCCCATAAATGTATGAAAAAATGTTCAACTTCATTAGCCATCAGAGAGATGCAAATCAAAACTACCCTGAGATTTCACCTAACGCCAATTAGAATGGCAATCATTAAAAACACAAACAACAAATGCTGGCAAGTATGTGGAGAAGTTAGGAACTCTACTACACTGTTGGTGGGATTGCAAATTAGTGCAACCGCTGTGGAAAACAGTGTGGAGGATCCTCAGAAGAATGGGAATGAACCTACCATACGACCCAGCAATACCACTTCTAGGCATCTACCCAAAAGGACTGAAACCAAACTACCAGACTAATGCATGTGTATCTATGTTTATAGCTGCACAATTCACAATTGCCAAACTTTGGAAACAGCCAAGGTGTCCATCGACAGATGAATGGATCACAAAACTATGGGATATGTACACAATGGAATTTTATGCGACCACAAAGAAGAACAAAATTACATCATTTGCAGGGAAATGGAGAGAACTAGAGAACATTATGCTAAGTGAAATTAGTAAGTCACTAAGAGTGAAAAGTCGGATGTCCCCACTAGTATGTGGAAGCTAGATAGAATGGGACTTAGAAGGGACTCCCGACAAAGAAGAAAACTTTAGATGAACAAAGAAGGTGACCTGAGGGACTTGGGAGGGGAGTGGAGGGAAACACACTATAGCACATGATGTATATACACAAACTTATAAGACTCAATCACTATGCGGAGCACAAAAGGGAGGGAGGGGAGAGGGAATAGGGTGGGATTTGAGGGAGGGCTAAATGAGCAATGTGTGTGTGTATGATGCTGCTACCCTGATGTGTATCAAAATGTATAATTACAATGCACCAATAAATGAATATAAAGAAAACAAATTCCTCTTGTTGTGTAAACATTATGGGTCCAGGGATAAGGGGGGGACGCAAAATGTCAATCACCTATTCAACAAGACACAGATAATAAGCAGGATAAGCATCTCTTTATTTCCTATCACCCCAATAAAAACTTTCTGAGAGATAAACCAACAAAAAGTACCTACTGAATGTACACATTTATAAATTGAGAAAGCTTAATGAGAAGGATGAGGTCATTCCTTGGGTAATCAGAAAACAGGCATGACTTTCTCCTGTCACTTCTCTTACCTACTGCCCATGTAATCAAGCACGGTTGTAATGTAATTGTGTTTTCTGTTACTTCATGCTCACAACAATCATTTCTCTCACTCTTTCTTAAGTTTGTGCAGATGATCCTATTCCCATGAGCATCAAAAAACAGAGTTTAATAATGAAATCTTGAAAACAATCAAAAGTTACAACGAAGTTAATCTGACACACTGATGATATGCACAATCATCATCGTGTGGCATGGTAATGAGGTATAAAATGGTAAATAGCTCCCTTAAATGTCTGTAATTAGCATTGCTCTAAGATCATCCAACTGTGAGTATCTGGGGAGTCAGGTGCAGAGAGGCCTTTTCCTGTGACACAATGGTCTCAGTGGTGGCTGTAGGTTAGGATTCTCAGGGAAGGTTTTATAAATCCATATGTCTGGGTTCTCACCTCAAACCAATTTGATGAGACTACCTGGGGTTGGACCCAGGCATCAGCATTTTTTATTTTTCCTGGGTGATTACAATGTGCATTCACTAAGAATTACACCTGTAAACAAGAAAATGTAAGGGAATTTGAAGTCATTCTTTCTCTATTTCCACAGCACTCAACTGGGAAGATGCCTTTATTGAAGGCTCACCAAGCAATCAATCAGTTAATGTTAAATAATTAACAATAACTGATTAGAATAATCAATATTTGTCACAGGATTTTGACATAGCTTATTCTCCCTCACAATATAACAAATGAATACAAAAATGGGGAAACACTCTCCTCTGGCTCCTCCCAGCACCCTATCTGGAACCTAAGACCTGGCCTGGCACTTCGGGTCACCCTGTCAGGTCTGCCCTAGGACTCTGGGATTTTCATATGTGTGATAAAACACATAAAATGAACTGGTTCAACTATTTTTAAGCACACAGTAGCATTACTATTCTCATTGTTTTGCAACTAGCACCACCATCCACCTCCAGAATTTTTCTCATCTTCCCAGCTCTGTACCATTAAACACTAACTCAGTTCCCGCTCCCCTTCCTGGCCCTGGTAACCTCCATTAGGGTGGAGGTTCAAGTCTCCATGTATTTGATTACTCTAGGTATCTCATCTATGTGGAATCATATAATATTTGTCCTTTTTGAGTCTGGTTTATTTTACTTACTATAATGTCTTCAAGGTTCATTTATGTTATACACGGGTCATAAGTTCCTACTGAAGGCTGGATAATATCCCATTGATTGTACATACTGCATCTTGTTTCTCCATTCACCTATTGATGAGCATTGGGCGGTTTCCATCTTGTGGCTATTGTGAAGGATGTGCTATGAATATGGACATACAAGACTCTGGAGTTTTTACAAGTGACTTTATATAGCCCCATGGCCACTGGTCTTAACCAAGGAATCTGACCTCATGGAAGCAAAAAAACCTGGTGTGGTGTACTGAATTCTAAGATGGTCCCATGATCTCCACCCCTACTGACACATCATGTATAATCTCTTTCCCTTGAGTAAGCAGAGAACCTGTGGCTTGCTTCTCATCAACAATATACTGCAACGGCCTCTTCAGGGAGGGCTGCCCCAGGTATAAGACTTTGTCTTGGCCAACTGTAAAGAGACTCTCCAACTGACCTCAAAAAAGCAAGCCACCTTGTAGGGCCTGTGGAGGGGCATGTGGCAAGGAGCTCTGGGCAGACCCAGGAGCTTAGAGCAGCCCCTGTGGATGGGCAGCAAGAAAACAGGGACCCCAGTCCTATAACCATAAACTTAGAAGAGGACCAATTCCTATGGAAAGTTCTACAAAGAGTAGATTTCTAAAGTCAGAAATACTATGTATGTGTATGTATGGGGAAGGATGGCTGCACTGATGGAGGGCAGTAGTAGCTACAGGTGCGATCAGGTGGGTTGAATAAAACTATGAGGTTGGTGGAAACACTCAGAGGGGTGCTTAGTAATTTTTTTTCTTTCCTGAAAAGAGGCTGTAAGCCACTAAGTTTGGGAATCTATGATATAAAGAAACACAGCCTTGCTGCCACCTTGAGAGACTCTGAGGGGATGACCTAAGTAAGGTGCACCTGGACCCCTGACCTACAGACCCTCCAGAGGGCAAGTGCAACTTCAAGTACTGTCTTGTTTTGCTCACTTTTATTTCCTCTTTCTTCTTCTCATCTGAAGAGAGGAGATTGAAAGCTCCAAATTTTTCTTTCCCTCTTTATTCCCTAGAACTTGACCTATAAAACTCAAAAAGACCATCAAAACTACTGCTTGAAATTTACCAATTAAAATGGATATGGTATAACAATGGCAATAAAAAAATCTGGAAGTAGTCAATGGATATGGAGAGGGGGGTTCCTGACCACTCACACTCCAGTATTAAACATATGTATATGTGTATATAATATCCTCTGGCCATTTCTGGCTATATATCTAAAAAATCAAACAAAAAACTATTAAGCAAGACTGCACTGAAAAACCTGCAACTCACAAATACTTCAAAGACAAACTATTTTAAAGTAAGACTGTAAAGAAAGCAACAGTGTTAGTTAAAGTATAAATGTAAGAAATGTATCTTCTTTCACAATGAAGGTCTTTGGGCCCTTCCACAGGATCTAAAAACCTGAAAAGTTTTATCCCAATCTTTAGATCGTTTCTGCTTTTTGAGAATTGCATTGCAGTTTAAACCCTAAAAAAAAGGCTACAGGCAGAGAGGCTCAAACTCACAGAAAGAGAATGGAGGCTCCCTGGAAAGGTCAGCAGGGCTCCCGAGGAGCCAAAGGCCAGTGGCAGCACTTCCTTCTGGTCCAACAAGCAAGGAGAATAAAGGCCACTGTCTTCTCGGCTGTACTATTTCTTTTTTTTTTTTTTTTTTTTTGAGGTACCGGGGATTGAACCCAGGAGCGTTCTACCTCTGCGCTACACCCCCGGCCCTATTTTTTTTATACTTTATTTTGAAACCGGGTCGCACGAAGTTGCAGAGGGCCTCACTAGGTAGAGAGAGAGAGAGAGAGAGAGACAGGGAGAGAGAGAGAGAGAGAGAGAGAGAGAGCGAGCTGAGGCTGGCCGCGAACCCGGACCCTCCGGTCTTCTCCTCCCAAAGTACTGGGATTATAAGCGTGTGCCACCACGCCCGGCTCGGCTGTACTATTTCTACTACAGTCTTTCTCAGGTATCTAACAAGGCAATGGGCAGTTTCTAGAATAGCATGGGATGTTTTTGAATTTAAAAAATGGATGAGAAAAGAGCAGCCCATTTCAGAGGACACTTAGAAGGCAGAGATGAAGAGAGCTGGCAGCTGCTGCCCAGGCCTCCACAAGTGTTAACAGAGCCAGCACTGATCCGTTCCAAACCTACATGCAACCAAGCAGATCCACAAACTGCGTAAATATCCTAGAAACTAAGAAGATAGCAAGCAAAATAAAAAGATGAGCGTAGGTTTCTGAGTGGCTCCAATTAAGTGGCAGTTGTGCTAATATCTAAATGGGGTTATAAGAGATTTCAGCACTCCTTGCCAAGCCTCACATAATAGTACTGACCTTACAGGTTTATAATGAAAAACAATGAGGTAGCTGTAGAGAGGTCACTGTGCCTGGCCTCTCATAGGTACTCAAAATTGGTACTGGCGGCCACTGACTAGTCAGATACTGAGAATAGGGGAAGATTAGGAAGGAACAAAATAAAAGTATCAGTGAAAAAATGGGAGTGTGGGAAGGCAAATCAGGAAAATGGAAGCAAAAGTAGGAAGAAGACAAGATTAAAGAATGAGCATCACTCATTCAATATTGAGTAAAAATTTGTTGACTTGAATGTATTAGCCTGAAGGGGTAAAGAAAATCTTGGATGCTCTAGCTGCTAGTCAAAGCTTTTGGGTCAAAAAACACTATGGCTTCCTGCAAATGGCATAATATTTTTCTTCTTTGTGACTGAGTAAAACTCCACTGTGTGTGGATTACAAACCACATGTTTGTAATCCATTCATCTGTTGAGGGACACCTAGGTTGGTTCCATAATTTGGCTATAGTAAATTGTTCTGCTCATGGGTATGCATGTGTCACTGTAGTATTCTAACTTTAATTTTTTTGGAAAGATACTGAAGAGTGGATATCTGGGCCATATGGTGGTTCCATTCCTAGTCTCTTGAGTAACATCCACACTGATTTCCACAGTGGCTGCACTACTTCACAGTCCCACCAACAGTGTATAAGCCTTCCTTTTTCCCCACATCCTCACCAGCATTTATTATTGTTTGTATTCTTGATGATTGCCATTCTAACTGGAGATAGATGGGATCTCAATGTAGTTTTGATTTGTATTTCTCTGATTATTAATGGTGCTGAACATGTTTTTCATACATTTGTTGGCCATTTGTAGTTCTTCTTTTGAGAAGTGTCTATTCAGTTTGATTGTACATTTTTTTTTAAATAGATGGAACTAGAAAACATTAGGCTAAGTGAAGTCAGCCAGTCTCTGAAAGTCAAGGGCCAAATGTTTTCTCTCATATGTGGAAGCTAGAGAGAAAATAGGAAAGAAAAGTGACTTCATGATAATAAGGAGAGAGACCAGTAGAACCGTGAAAGGGGATCGAGGGAGGGAGGAGGAGTGGAGAAAAAGGAGGGTTGAGGAAGAAAACAGACCAAAAGGTATTATATTCATATATGGAGACTAACAACCAACTTTACAAGCGTATACTAGGAGGAAGGAGGGGGCTAGCCAGATAGGGTTAGGAGGGAAACACACCAAGAGACGTTGTGTGCATGTAAATGTATCACTTTAAATCTCACTATGATGTATAATTATATTGTACCAATAAAATTCTTTTAAAAAGGTTTTAAGAAATCTTTTTTTTTTAATTGCTATGGTTTCTATGTAGTATAAAAATAGCATAGAGTTTCCTCTTAGGAATGCAGCCCAGGAGGCAGGGCACGCTTACACTTCTGACTGTTCCAAACAATAAGTCATCAATCCTGAGTGTTTTCTGAGGCCTCGTTAAACACTTTTCCTAACACCTAGTGGCTGACAGGCTGGGGGTTTTGAGGATGAACTGAGAAGGAGTGGGGCAGAGAGGAACAAAGCAGGTCATCTGAGTCGGGAGAGGGCAGAGGTGGGGATGATCAGTGACCAGAGCTCAGAGCCCTTCCGCTCCTCAAGAGAGACAAGGCAGAGGCCGGAAGTGTGAGGGGCCAGACGCCAGCACTCACAGAGGCTGCCAACGCTTAATTAACTGCACCTAATGACAAGGCAGCTGCCACCTAATCCTAGCCACCTTGTGAACTTCTCCATGCTTTTTATTCTCTCTTTCTTTGAAGTTTAACAGCACTGCTCACCCAAGCCCACCCCCCAAAACTGCCCCAACCCTGGTTGCCCAACCTCAATGGGTACCATTCATACCATAGCCTACACAGCCTAAGAATGTTGTGTGCACTGTGGTAGAGAATACACATTTAACATCAGGCAGACTCAGACTGGGAAACCTGGTTCAACAAACTCTCAACACCACAACTTTCAGCAAGTTCAGCATTTCAGCAAATGCACAATCAAACTGAATAGACACTTCTCAAAAGAAGAACTACAAATGGCCAACAAATGTATGAAAAACATGTTCAGCACCATTAATAATAAGAGACATACAAATCAAATTATGACTGAGCTATAATTTCATCTTTGGTAAAGTGGAAAAATCCCACTCCATTAGGGGAGTCTAACGCCTGTATGAGATAATGTATGGAAAATTGACATCTAGAAATTAACCGATAATGTAATTTTCTCATCCCATCCTTCAGTAGCTACTTGTGATCTGGGTGTGTACATGCATATTATTGCTATAAATCATAACCTTTTATTTTCAAACATACTGACAACTTTCATAGACATGTCACCTAGCTGGCTTCGACCATTGCTTTTGGCTATACAGTTGGAATTTTTTCTTCTTTCACTCCTTACACAGAGAGCTATGTTTTTTGCTTTTCTAAAGACTTGAAGCCTAGCGTGGTGGCACATGCTTGTAATCTCAGTTCTTGGGAGGCTGAGACAGGAGGATCACAGGTTTGCAGCCAGCCTCAGCTACTTAGTGAGGCCCTCTGCAACTTAGTGAGACCCTGTTTCAAAATAAAGAATAAAAAATAGGGCTGGGGGTGTAGCTCGGAGGTAGAACACCCCTGGGTTCAATCCCCGGTACCGCAAAAATAAATAAATAAATAAATAAAGGAAATACATTTCTCTAATGCTCATTTGATTGTTCAGCACTGTGTTAGAAAGGAAGCACAAATAATAACGTACCCTTCCCCTCTCCTTTTCCACATCTTACTTCAATGTGTGACTCACTAGCATTTTCCACTTTTACCTATCCTGCTCCTGGGGTGGGAGTGACAAATACAACTAATTGTCCTTCCTAAAACTGGAGCCAACATCTGAAGTCAGACGGCAAGTCTTTGTTTTATCTTTCCTTTTCATGAAAGAACAATAGTTTCAAATGATAGTTTAAGCATTCTTAGCAAAAGGCAGTCATAGCAGCTACTTGCCAGATGTCTCTGATTAATTTGTCTGTGTTCCCGCAGACATTCAGCACGAGCTTGTAATTTTCCTCTGCCAGTGCTAAAGTTTGCTAAACAGTGTCTACATAAACGGAAACTTTAATTTCAGTAAAAGTTCTGATCTCTGGGTGCATGGTTGTCTTGGTGCTCAAGGCAGGTCAACAATGGACAGAAATGCTATCTGAGCTCTCCTCTGTCCTCCTTTGCCACAGATACCCAGATTTCAATCTTGAGAAGCCCTGTCTTCATTCGGGAACCCATATGTGGCCCTTCATATACACCGCAGTTTAGGCTGCCAGGCGGATCAAAGCCTTTCTCCACATCCTTTCCTCGAAGGCCTGAGCTCTGAGGACGCGGCTCTTGGTAACCACAGGTGCAATGGGCAGGCTCTGCTCAGTTCCACAGGGAAGAAGCAGAAGACCATCCTTCTTACCACCAATCAGTGGAGCACGTCATCATAAGGCAGGACGGCACCCAGACTGGTATGACTTCAAACCTTCTATCTTTGTGAGTAGATCTGAAAACACTATAGCAGGACTGCAGAGAAGAACTGAGTTCAAAGTCAGGAGTACTGGATTCCAATCCTAGCTCTGTCACCTTTCATAGTATAGTCTGTATTCCCCCACCCCCCCGCGCTCCTATCTGTGCTTCTCCAGAAAGGAGGATCACATGAAACACTGTCTAAGGTTATTCTAGCTCTAAAGTCTTCTTATGTTCACCATATTATTTTTAAATCAGAATATTTGATAGACTGTAGTACTCTGACTTGTCATATGATTTATAACCCTTCAATGAAGCTGAGTGCCTATAATAGAAACAGGCTACATGCCCACATAGCTGTATGCTTTTGAAGATCTAAAATGGTCCATAGGCACAAAGCCAAGTGACTACAAAAGGCCACACAGGTCAGGGCAGCTTCACAGCTATTCACTTGTGCCCATATCAATATGAACGTCACATTCTCTTTTATTGTGGCTTTGTCTAAAACCTCGCATTAGTCTTCTTTGTCTATAAAGTGTTCCCAAACTTCACTAGGTCATAATTCTCATTTCATTCCACAGCAGTTACCATCTAAACTACGTAATCTAGAACTGTAATATCCAACGTAGTAGCCATTGGACACATGTAGGCGTTTAATTTTATAATTAATTAAAATTGAAGCCGGGCGTGGTGGCGCACGCTTGTAATCCCAGTACTTTGGGAGGCAGAGACCAGAGGATCTGGGTTTGCGGCCAGCCTCAGCTCTCTCTCTCTCTCTCTCCCTCTCTCTCTACTCAGTGAGGCCCTCTGCAACTTCGTGAGACCCGGTTTCAAAATAAAGTATAAAAAATAGGGCCGGGGGTGTAGCGTGGAGGTAGAACGCCCCTGCGTTCAATCCCCAGTACTGCAAAAAAAAAAAAAAATGAAATTCCTGTTCCCTAGCTGTGCTAGCTACATTTGAAGTGCCTAACAGCCTCATTTGACTATTGGCTACTATATTGCAGAGTAAATATTATAGAACATTTCCACCACTGCAGAAGATCCTATTAGATGGCATTGAATTACTTCACAATGTGGTCTTGAAAAGCAGACCCTTGGATTTTGTGAGCTAAATTTCCAAAATTCCCCCATACCACTAGGGTGCCATTATAATTTCCTCCATATAAAGCCTGGAGGTGCAACTCCACAATGTAAGTTGCCCCTTCAGACACTAAAGTCCACTTGATGGGTACAGGACAACAAAGCTGCTATGAGCTGGGGCTGCCTTGAAGTTGATGAGGTTCACTCACCACTCCCAATGCATCCAAGCATGGAGGAACCAGAAAACCATAGACTGATATGTCATGAGGTACAGTTTCTCGTGAATTACTGAAACAGAATCTGCAAATTCTGAATCTATCATTCCATCAATCAGTACCCTCCGGTTTCTATCAGAGCTTCACCGCTCCCTGATATTATTGATTGCAGGAGAAGACCTGAGAATCTCCCCTGAGTAATCATCAGAGACATGATTTTGATGAAAATCCATTCAATGGCTTTCTGATCCAATGCGGAGAGTGAACTCTATCCCAGATGTAGTTGGCACACATATAGCAGAAAAAAAGAAACTTAGCCTTGAGGTCAGCCAGGAAGCTTTATAAAAGTTTAACAATTACGAAAACCTAAGAATAAACAGGGGAGCCATTTTGACTAAGGATCTAAAATCCTCTAACATCTAACAGACCCTGCAATAGTAGTCAATGCAGTGAATACTGTATATCATCCTTTTGTCAAGGAAGGGCATGCCCATCATCTTAATGCTCTAACTTCTAGAAACTTGTTTCTTACAAAAGTTTTTGACAGATTCCATAAAAGTATCCAAGCATAAAAATATCCAAAGTTTACCTTTGGCTTTTCTCCAAAACTAGAACTTTTTGGAAATAGGAAATGAATTGTTCATAGTGAGCACCTTTGAAAAGTTAAGTCTCTGAATTGATGAAGTGAGTGGTGTTTAACCAGTTATTCCAGACCTAAGGAGAGAGATATTTATACTTTCTACAAGGGAAATTGAGACACAAGCCAGTCAGTGAAAAAAAGAGTGGTTACATATTCTATTTTATTTTCTTAAATATAGAAGCACAAGGCTCTGTGAAAGCAGATGAGAAATATTAGGGCATGAATGATAAGGGGAATCATTGATAATCCTTATACAAGAGATATGATGTCTTTCCTGTATTCCACTGACTATGAAGGAAAAGAAGTATGGTCTGGCTCATAAATTGACAGTGGGTGGATAACTACTGATTTTCCTTGCCTGGTTATAATAGAGCTAATAAAGAAATTCAAAAGAATATGCTTATCTCAGATTATTCAGCACTAGAAGAGTGGTGTTTTGCCTCAAGATGAGCATAAGTCTTTGAACAAAGTAACTGAACAAAATCTTGGTTCAAGAAGAGAAATCTGGTGGCATATATAGGAAAAGGTTAAAAAAAGATGAATTACTACTAAATTCTCTTACACTTACACACTGTCCTGCATATGAAAGCACATTGTTATTTGGAAAGATTTCAGGGGGGATAAATAATATCAGATATTATATATAATGACATAATACATAATGTATAATAGTACTATATGTTCATGTATTTCTAATATAGCCAAAAATAACACTGGATGATATTTAAGTTTTAAAAAACAAGCACAAGCACAAGTTTATGACAGTTATAATTTCTGAATTGACACCATTAAAAACAAATAGGTATTACTTTTAAGAGATGTGTGCATGTATGTTTGTATCACTTTGAATCTCACTATATTGTATAACTACAATGCTTCAATAAAAATATTTAAAAATAAAGCTAAAAAGGGAATAGATAAGACCTTTCTAAACCAATTAATAATAAAACTTTGGCTTCATAAAACTCTCCTAAAGTTTAATTCTAATCAGATTTCTTTTAACCATAGAATATTATGATTAATGATCCAGTATAACTAGTTTTCTTAATAAATATTGATCATTCGCTATGTGCCAACAACTGTCAACAGATTGATGAGTTAAACATCCTTTTATAATTTTGTTGTCAAAATTAATCTTCTATTTGTTTAAGTTGTCTTGATATAATTTGAAATTTAATTTAACTTCACAGATCTTGTATTTTACAACAGAGATCCAGACTCACCCCAGACATTCTCAAGGCAAAAGATTTCATTTCAATTAATAAATACCTACTCACTTAAAAATAATGCAAAAAGGGGACCCTATTTCATATTTTTAGTCAATCTTTCCTGGTCAGAAAAATCAAATTTTCACCAGAAAATAAATGTACACACATACATACACTCACATACATGTAATACTGTGGTGGTAAATATTTATGATTTTTTAATTTTAATTTTTGCTCCAAACATAAAAAGATAAAGAAATAAAAATGCTAATTACCTTGATTTGTTCAGTACATGCTATATACTTGTGTTGAAATACCACTTTGCCCCATAAATATGTAGCATTATGCTACTTTAAAAAATGTTTAAAGACATAAAATTCTAATTTTCAAAAGAAATTCTAACTTTCAATTGCTCCCTCTGCCTAAAATGCTCTTTCCACCTGGTCTCTGCATGCTTTTGTCCTTCAGGTTTCAGCTAAAGGTCAACTCCTCAGGCCTTCATGACAATCCTGCTCCAGCTGTCTCCTTGCTCATCCTTCTCCTCACCCTGGACGCCACCCACTGTACTGCCAGTTTCCATCTTATCCTTTACCCCAATTAATAATGATACATTTCGCCGGGCGTGGTGGTGCATGCTTGTAATCCCAGTACTTTGGGAGGCAGAGACCGGAGGATCCGGGTTCGTGGTCAGCCTCAGCGCTCTCTTTCTCTTTCTCTCTCTCTCTCTCTCTCTCTCTCTCTCTCTACTTAGTGAGGCCCTCTGCAACTTCGTGAGACCCGGTTTCAAAATAAAGTATAAAAAATAAGGCCAGGGGTGTAGCGCGGAGGTAGAATGCCCCTGGGTTCAATCCCTGGTACCGCAAAAATAAATAAATAAATAAATAAATAAATAAATAAATAAATAAATAATGATAGATTTCTTATGTGTTTCCGTGCATACAATCTTCCCCATAAGAAAGGTTCTATTTATTTCAAGCATCCAATACAGTAGCTGGTAGAGTAGTGTTCAACATACACTGTGGAGGGAATGAATGAAATCATCCTCCTTTGAGCTTCCAACATATTCCTTTTTTTTTGTTGTACTTGCAGCCTAACTGCTAAGAAGTGGGTTTTGCTACACGTATTTATATTTCATTGGGATTTGTGTACATTTTCATGTCGACTCTGATATGAAATGAGATGAAGTGTAGACTTCCTAAACCGACCTCTTCACTCGTCTAGGGGTTTCAAGATCATGGAAATGACTTTCAGTAAACTCAGCAATTCAGTTCTATCTGCATCCAGCTGCCTCAAAGTCCACGTAAAGTGCAATTTCTGCTTTAAAGAAAACTTCTGCTTAATGAGAAACAAATCAAAACCATTTGAGAACCCCCCCTCTCTGCCCAAATCTGAGAATTTACATGCTCTTTGCCATTCAGGAGGCTTCATACATATACTCCAGTCTTTCATAATATCAAGAGTTTCTGAGTTAAAAGGACATAGGAACTTCTTACCTGGAATCCTTTCTGACTCTTGCTTTCTCAAAGGAAAACTCGGGGGGTTTGTTGAGGTCATAGGTTCGGGTTGTTGGCTCAGCAGACACCCCAGCCTTTGCTCCCCTTCTGCTATGGAGGGAGACCAATCCCGAGGTCTTCCTGTGGACCTCAAGAGGCACTTTATCCAGAGGGGACTGGAGCGGGCTCCCGCCCTGCATATGCACCACATCCTGGAGCTTGTTCAGCTGGATGCACTTGTTTTGGAGCTCCTCAGTGAGCTCGGCAATGGCCACTGTCTGTTTCGACAGCTGTTCCCGCAGCTCCTTCAAATGGTACTCCCGCTCCTGAATCTCTGCATCCTTCCTCCTCAGCTCTCGCTCCAGCTCTGTCACCTTGCTCCGCAGGGCATCTGTGCTGAGGCCCCCGGGGTGGCCATCTGGATGCTTGGAATGTTTGGGTTTCACTGAACCATTTCCCATGTTGCTCAGGGACCTGAGAAAGGGCACAGAATTGGGAATGACCAAGTGGAGTTCTGTTTTCCAACAGTCCCCACCATCCCTCTCATTCCAACCAGCTTAATAAATAGAAATGACACCAGTCATCATCATGTCATGAGCAATAAATTCCCCCATGCTTCCAAAGGGAAGCTAGCGATTAATTTCCTTTATCATTCCATGAAGATGAGCTGACACTGGGGTTCATTCTTCCCCAGTCCTCTGCAAACACAAGTAGGGAAGCTAAGCGTTTTGCACAAACGGCCTGGGTTACCTGCTGTTCTCTTTGGTTCTTCTCTCTGGAGAGCTGTCAAAAACATCACAACAAGCCTGTGATTCGGATGTCAGCATGGCAAAGATAAGATGCAAAGGAGCAGCTACAGTGACAGAGGCTTGGAAATGTCACAACTCTCACAGTTCCCTGTGTGGCTACAGCAAGGAAGCTTCCCCTGATTTAGAAAATAACACATCTGCATTCCTCACAAGGCGGAGGCAGATTTGATGTTGCTTTATTAGCAATTCACTCTGCTGTGTGCACTGTGATGAAGTGTTGCCTTTCTGATAATGCTCACTGTTCACAACTTTAGGATTGTGGCCCCTAGAAAGAAACAGAGGCATGAGGACTCTTTTATGTCCTTTACTTTATGTCCTAAAGTTGGGTCGTCCAAAAAACGATGACCTATGGTACCAGTCTCTATTCCTCTCTCACTAAGAATATCCTCACTGTAGGCCCCAAAGCAATTTCTAATCCAGTGAGTCTCAGGATATAATAGGAAGATAAAGGGTTATAAGGAGGGATTTTGGTTGATTCAGAATTTTTTTTAGTTCAGCACCTATGCATTTATTTTAACATATATTAGAAATATAAACTATTGGCATCACAAATTGATATTATTTCAGTGGAGGCTAAATTAGTTATTTTGTGTTTACTGAGCCAATTCAGTGAAAATAAAAATAAACCATCTGTAGGTAATTAGCACATATGAATGAAATCATAAAAGTAGAACTCAACTAGGTAAAGTTTGGGAAATACTACTCTAACTAATTAGCATAAGGTTTAGGGCTTTTTAGGCTACCTATTTAAACTTCATACTTTCTTTCTTCCCTCCCCACCCCCATACTGAGGATTAAACCTAGGAGCATTCTACCTCCAAGCTACACTCCAGCCCTTTTTAATTTTTGTTTTGAAACAAGGTCTCCTCAGGTTGCTGAGAGTCTCACTAAGTTTCGGAGGCTGGTCTCAAACCTGCAATCCTCCTGTCTCAGCCTCCCAAGTACTGGGATTACAGGTATGCACCACCATGCCCAGCATAAACTTCATACTTTCATACCTACAATTTTTGATAGCCATAACTTAAGAAGCATTGTAACACTTATAAACTAAGCTTGGATTACTTTTGATTATCTAAAATTGGAAGAGAGAGAGTGAAACTCTGAAGTTTTATAATGCACATATTCTTGTCCCTCTCTTCCTCCAAATTTCAAACTTGGATAGAAATGAAATGCTTATTCACTAGAAAGGCATAGGTGTAAAAATATAACACAGCCTCTAAGTTTCAAATGGCTACAACCAAATAGCCAACACAGGTTGCCTAAGGTAGATAGTACAAACAGAAAGTAAATATATCTGCAAAAGTAATCTTGCAACACTGAGCTATTTCTCATAGAATTCATGTTCAAAGTAGCCATTGAAAAACATTAACCTGGAGAGAACTACCTTAATATATGACAGGTTTAACCTTTAAGTTTCTGTTCACTTGGCAGCATTTACGATTCTTATACATTAAAAACAGATAAGAAGGTTAAGTAGACTAGAATTCAAAGAAATAGCCCTGGACATACTTGTTTTCTGAATAAGCAATTCAGAAAATGTTAGATTAGGACCTGAGAATAAACTTGAAGGAGATTCTAAAATGCAGGCATATGAAAGGTATTCCCAAAGGTATCTTAAATTAACACAAAATTTTTTTAATGTGCTTTTATTGGTGCATTGGAGTCTTACATTGCAATGAATATCTTTTGATGTTAACATATATGCACACAGCTCTTACTGCCCCCCCGCCTCCCCCCAGCACAAAATTTTAACATGCAGCAGTGAGCCATCTTTTAGACAGGCTTTTGGCCTAAGCATTCTTAGGCCAAGGATGGGAGGAAAATAAACTGCTTTATAAAGAATCAACACAAGCACAAACATGTTTAAATTTAATATTAAACTAACAACTCATTCTTTATTCATGGAACAATTGTTTACTATGATCTAACTGTCACTTACTATATTGGGGCATATCCTCTTACGGATTTGCAGTCAAATTTGACAGAGGAAGCCGTTCTAGCATCCTAAACATGAAAAGGCTTAGAATCATTTTTGCTCTACGAATGGCATTAAAAACTTCTGTACCAAACCAATAATTTTACAAACCTGAAGTACAATTAGGTGGAGGGTATTAAATTCTCCCCAAACACCAATTATTCTATGGTTTTAATGAAGTCAGCCTGGAAGCTATATAAATCTTTCAAGCTATTTAGAATTTCAAAGAAGGGTGAAATGAGAGTAACTAACTCATCTTTCAAGTCACTAATTTGAGATAAGTTCCTAAGGGGCTCAATACTAGTCTGATTTCTTAGTTCACCTGTTCAAATTTTGTTGTCCCTGAAGCCAAGGTTTCTAGTCTCTGGCTTCATAAAACCTAATTAGATTCACTCTGTTTCCCATCACTAAGATAAGCTATTTCTCAAATATGGATTGCTAACCACAAGGAGAATTGAACCACAGGATGTTGCTTCATCAATAGAGCAACGACAAGTAATTAAAATCATTTTTACATTCAGAGGGCAGCATTTGCTGTAACCAGTAATGACTTTGGAGATAAAGACCCGAATTTAACATGAGCAGTGAAGTCAGATGAGTCATGGTTAGAAAACAATCCGCCCTCTCCCCAGCCTTCTTGAGATTACTTGCAATCTCGGATTTAGTTTTCTTATCTGTAAAATGGATATACTTATATCCCTCTCATGGGGTTATTATGAAGATTACGTTTGTAAAGTACTCCTGCAATGCCTGGCATGTAGTAGGCATCAGGTAACTAGCCACTCTCTTAATGGAATGGGACTGGAGACCAGCACTAATGTTGTGGGGTGAGGAAAGCCCAGAGGAGATTGTTTCTAGGTGAGGCAGAAGTCTAGTAAACTGGATGCCTTCCACACAAGAGGTCTTTAAAGATTAAAATATTCCCCTGGGGGAGGAGGATTTTACTCTGCATAGATTACACCCTCCATTGAGAAAAGAAGCCACTCTGTAACAGCCATCTAGGAAACCAAACCCACCAAAAGACAGAGATGCAAATGCATTTTGAATGGCACAGAGTCAGTTCCAGAATAGCAAGGACTCCTTGGGTTTTGCATTTCCTATGCGTGGCCCCTATTTATGTTTGCATATTGCAGTGAAATTCTTAAACCAAAAAGGCCCATCTAATTTATTTTGAAGGTAACAAAGAAACCTGGTTCACTGAGAGGTGTTCCCCAGTCAGGGGTGAGCGAGGGGAGTACAGCAGGTAATGTCTTTTAGCGAGAAGAAAACTAGGTAATATTATCAATTGTTAATATTATATTCACTTGCTCCCCATTTAGGAAAAACTGTCCACCAAATGGTAAGAAGAAGAGACACAAGAACAGTGAGAGCGGCTGGCAGGTCCTCTGCAGGCCCAGGCACACCTGCAGTCAATGTGGGAGGAACTGGGCTTTGTCTGTTTTTCCTCCTGCCCTAAAGTAGTTTGAAACCAAAATCTTGGCTCTGATCTCGATAATATCTGCTTCTCTCTCTACCCATCTGGAGTCTGATATAAATAGACTCGCATACACACACACTTATTTATATATATATGTGTGTAGCTGCATGTTTATCCATAAATATGGGAGACAGTACAGTATTGACTATGGTAATAGCACCAGGGTCCCACCCCAAGAACTTTCACCTAATATTTCTACACCCTTGGGCCAGACACTGGGCTTCCGTGTCAATAACAGAATAGATAGGCACATAAATAGATGGACAGATAGACAGATAAAATAATGTTCCATATCATTTAGAATTGTTTGAGGGTTAAATAAGCTAGATCATGATGAGAATTTAGCGCTGTGCCTGGCATATAGTATTAATGTAATAACTATTAAATAGTACTATTATTATTGCTATTCATATTACTTACCCAGAAAAATAATGTATCTTAGTAGAAAAACTTTTTGATCAAATAAATGTACTAGAAACCTATTGATCAAATAATGTACTAACACTTATTTGATCGAATAAATGTACTAAATTTTCTCTTCTGCAAAAGGAGAATTAAGAGAATAAAATAAGAAACCAGAGAGAAAACATTTGCAAAATACATATCTAATAAAGGGGAAATTCTGAACACTCAACAATTAAAGAATCAAAGAACTCAACTGAAACTTGGGCAAAACATTTGAGTGGATGCCTCACCAAAAATTCACCAGATGGCACATAAGCATATGAAAAGATGCTCAACATCATATGTCATTAGAGAATTTCAAAATTAAAACAATAATAAGATACCACTATAGACAGATTAGAATGGCTACAATCCAAAACACCAACCACACCAAATGCTGGCAAGGATATGAAGCCCCAGAAACTCTCATTCACTGCTAGTGGAAATGTAAAATGATATGGCCACATTGGAAGACAGGATGGCAGTGTCTTACAAAGCTAATCATGCTTCTTGGTGTTTATTCAATTGATGAGAAATGTATGTTCAGCTATACCACTCCTGGGTATCTTTCCAAAGAGACTTAAATCAGAGAATTACAGTAATATATTCATATCCATGTTCATAGCAGCACAATTCACAATAGCCAAATTATGGAACCAACCTAGGTGTCCATCAACAGATGAATGGATTACAAAATTGTGGGAAATATACACAATGGCATTCTACTCAGCAATAAAGAAGAAAAAACTTATGTCATTTGCAGGAAAATGGATGGACCTAGAGAACGTTATGTTAAGTGAGATTAGCCAGTCACAGAAAGTGAAGGGTCATATTTTTCTGTAATATGTGGAAGCTAGGGAGTAACTGGGATACAAGAGGGGCTTCAGATAATGGAGAAACTTCAGTGGAGCCAGGGAGGTGGTCTAGGGGAAGGGGAGGGGGAGAGGGAGGATCACTGAAGAAATTACTTCCACTGACACTATGTACATATGTGAGAATATCAATGTCCATCTCAATACCCTGTATGGTGAAAGGTAGGGGGAGTGGGGAGGGAGCAGGGGGAAAGCCTGCCAAGTGCTGTGTGCATGTATGTCACTATCACTATGATTTACATTATGATGTGAGACTATAATGCACCAATAAAAGTATATAAAATAAAAAATTAAAAACCAAAAAAATATGTCTTTACCCAAATATGCACAGATTCATTCATAATTGCTAAAACTTTGGAAGCAACCATATCCTTCAGTGGGTTAAGGAATAAACAAATTGTGATATATCCATATAATGGAATATTACTCAATAATGAAAAGAAATATCAACCAGTGAGAAGACACAATGGAACTTTAAATGCACATTACTAAGTGAATGAAGCAAATCTTAAAAGCCTGTGTACTGTATTTGGAGTTCTGTAAAATACAAAATTTGGAGACACTAAAAACATCAGTGGTTGTCAGGAGTTTGGGAGAGGGAGGAGGGAATGAGTAAGTGGAAGACAGGATATTTAGGGCAGTGAAACTAGTCTGTATGCTACTGTAATGGTAGACACATGTCATTATACACTTGTCAAACCCCATGGAATATAGAATACAAAGAATAAACCCTAATATAAACTATGGGCTTTAGTTAACAATAATGTATCAGTACTGGTCTATAGATTGTAACAAATGTGACACACTGTTGTAAGATGGTATGAACAGGGGAAAGTGTGTGTGTTGGGGATGGAAAGGGTGGATACATGAATTCTCTGTACTTTTCAGCAAACTTTTTGTGTAAAACTAAAACTGCTTTAAAATAGACTATTACTTAAAATATATATAGTAAGAAATAAATGTAGGTAAGCTGATAGAGCATTCAGGGAACAAGCTGAAATACACGATGGGTGGAAGGAAAGTGAGGAATAATGGAACTAAGAAAGATACTGGAGTAAGACGCTGAATAACTTCCTGTGCCACGTCATGGCATCTGGATTTTAATGCAAGCCAAGTTGTTTTCAAGTTATATGGTCATATGTGTCCTATAGGAAGTTAATTTTCTTGGAAATAAATAAGTTAACAAAGTGAAAAAGAAGTAAGACAAACTAAGAGGATATTATACCAATCCATGAAAGAGGTGGTAAGCCCAGGACTAAGGACAACCCAGAGTCCCAGCCATATTCTTTTTTTTTTTTCTTTTCTTTTTTCTGGGACTGAGGATTGAACCCAGGGGCATTCTACCTCTGAACCACACCAGCAGCCCTATTTTATTTTTGTTTTGAAACAGGGTGTCACTAAGTTGCTGAGGGCCTTGATAAATTGCAAACTTGCAATCCTTCTGTCTCAGCCTCCCAAGTACTAGGATTACAGACATACGTCACCACTCCTGGCTCCCAGCCTTATTCTAATAACTGAACTTCTTGAACTAGGGGAAAAAATTAACCATCTCCATGGTAATCAGAAAAGAAAAACATTATCATAGGGGATTTCATAAAAGTTATGACTACAGGCAACTCTCCAGTTTCCTTTCCTTCAATAAATCATGAAAAGCAGAAGAGATTCTTTTTATGATATGGGCAGTTTAGCTTGAAACCAGAGGAGTGAATTATGCAGTCTTTTCTAAATACAATTCTAAGTGTGTTCGAAACTGATGCATATCAATTTGGCGTTCCATTACAGCTATCTCACCATAGTTCTTTGAGAAAATAATTAACCATCACTGACTATATAAAGCCCTGCCTCAAAACTGAAGTAAAACACACAAAGGTATCCTTGTGAGAAACAACTAAATTCTGTATCAAGGCCGTAATTTAAAGTCTCCCGCCACATGACCTTGTGACTACTGACCTGAGGCTCAGCTTTGAATCTGCTGCTTGTTTTCTCTGTCCACAGCATCTTGACTCGGAAAATAATTTCCTCTTGACAAACAATCATATTAGCTTACTGTATCAAAGTTTCATACACCCCCAAGGCTATCTTTAAAGTGCCCCCTCCTCCCAGCAGAATAGTCACAGTGAATTTTATGAATACCACATATTATATATATAATACACACACACACACACACACACACACACACACACACACACACACACATATATATATATATATATATATATGTATTTTTGTGATACTGGGGATGGAATCTACCTCTGAGCTACACCCCCAGCCCTTTTTTACTTTTTTATTTTTCATTTGGAAACATGGTCTTGTTAAATTGCTCAGTCTTACTACATTGCTGAGGCTAACTTTGAACCTGTGATCCTCCTGTTTCAGCCTCCCAAGTACTGGGATTATAGGCATGGGCCACCACGCCCAGCTATAGTCCTGCCAAATTTGGCAGTATACCATGTAGCTATTTTGGGGAGCTACATTAATAGAGAAACAGGAAACACACAGAAATGTCGGTCCATAGGTCTGGGTCAGGAGATTATGGCTGATGGAATCTTAGTGGTGGTAGGAAGAAAGTCAATAAAGATTTGCAAGTTTATATTGCGGCATCTGGGTAAGAGCTGATGTCATTAACCAAAAGAAGGAGCAGATTTGAGGGAATGCATAACTCATTTCATTTTGACCCACGCTCAGTTGCAGGGACCTGTGGAAATTTAAAGTAGAGAAGTTCAGTAAGCAGTAAGAAATGAAGGACTAGGAAATCAAAAGGAAAGAAGAAGCTAAAAATACATAGCAGTAATTGACACATAAGGGAAGGCCAAAGCTGAAGAAGTGCATGGAGACTAGCAATGAGGAGAGGCAGTGTCTAAGGCTACATGAGTCTGGGAAGAAAACTAGAGATGTAATAAGAAGCTGTTGCTTTGGTTAATGTGAGAAAGGATGTAGAGGGTTTAATATTCAAAGAAGAGGATGTGAGGAACCCTGCAGGGTAGAGTCTTTAATGTGGTAAATAAATGCATGTATACATAAAAGGAGGGAAAAATATTCCAATGTTTTGATATTGGACAGTTTAGAGGAAGTAGTACTTTTCACTCTATATCATTCATTCATTCATTCATTCACTCAAAAATGATACCCACAGCACTATCTAGGGGCTACCCACTGTGACACTGATGGGAGACGGGAGAATGAGCATGCTTGATACAGACAGCAACATCTGCATTTATATATGTTGAGTATGAGATGTCTGTGGGTCATCAAGGAGGAAATGTCTACCAAGATGCAAAGATGAAAGTCAAGTTAAGAAACTTCCATAGAGGTAAGACTTGAAGTCCCATAATAGATGAGGTCACTTGGGGGGGGTCTCTTTTTGTATATAAACATCTTAGCAGAACATCTAAGAGAAGTATGAGAGAGGACATGGAGATAAGATTCTCAAGAAGTGATCAAGATGCAGTTCAAATCCCAGACATGTCAAAGGAGATGAGGTCAGAGGGGACACACTGAATTTAGCCTTTCGTGGAAGAGTGAAGTTAGGAACTCAGTTACAAAGGACCATAGAAAGAGGTCATGCTGAGAGTAGAGATTCAAGATGGTATCACAATTTGTGCTTAGGATTTTTAGAATAGTGGAAATGAGAGTATTTGTGAGGCCAGGATAATGAACCACAGAAGACAGAAAACTAAAACAATAGAAGAGGGATAATTGATAGGAAGACAGACTAGAGGAGGCAGATAACATGAGACCACAGGACTTGGGCAACATCCAAGCAACCTATGCCCTCACTGTGAGGTGAATTCTCATTAGCCTCACTTCCGATTTCAGAGGACTGGGATTAAGCGTTTCACGTAAAGGGGAACATGCCTGGGCATCATCTTTGAATGTCACTTATTCTTAGTTACTCAGTGTTCCAATGGAGAGGACAGTCTTTACTCCTCCGAAGAGAATTCTCCACCATATCAGCTCCTAGCCTCCTGTGCAAAACTAAACGGGAATCCTGGTAACAGCTGCTGTGTGTTATGTGGGATGATCGCCTTCTCCACGAGTTAAATAGAAACTTGCAAATAGAGAATTCTTAAGAAACTGCATGTATGGGGGCGTGGTGAGGAGCAGGTGTATGTTGTTCTCTCATTTAAGAAAAAAAAAATGCCCCTGGGAACTTAGGGACCAACATAAAGATTAGGAAGCGAAGGGTGAGGACCATCCTCTCTACCTAACTGTACTTCCTGCACTATTTCTATTCTCAGTTCCAGTCTCGAGGGGTGTGCATTTGCACTGTAGTTCTCCTTCTTGCACCTGAACCCATTTCTTTTTCTCTCATTCCCAAAGTGGCTGGTTTCTTGTTTGCTCTTGTTTCCTAATCACCAGAAAATACAGAAACGTGGAAGCGCCCCACGGTGCTGAAAGTGGCACAGGACACCCACACAAGTTTACAAGGACTTGTACAACAGCCCTGCCCGAAAGATCTTCCCCTAGCAGCTACCCGGAGCTCAGGGAGGGAGGAGCGCGCACACGGAGGGAGCACCTCCAAGCCCCCCAGCCCCGCGCAGCAGTGGCGGCTGGTGTGGTCACACCGAGAGAACGCCACGCTTGCACACGTCCACACGCACACAGCACAAGCAAGAGCTGGGCTGGGTGTGGAAGCCGAGGCGCCGCCGCAAGCACACGCGTGTCCCCGGCTCTGCCCTCCCGCGCCCGCGCCCCCAGCCCGCGAGCTCACCAGACAGCCGGGTAACTTTCCAGGTGCGCAGCCGGTCGCCTCGCGGCGCCCCTGCGTCGGGCCGTCCTCTGCTCGCCGCCCTCCCCGGCCGCAGGGCAGCTCCGCCCGGCCGTGCGCGCCGAGCGGCGAGGGCCCGGGGCTCCGGGAGCCGGGGACGCGGCGGGCGCGCTGCGGGCAGGAGTGCGGCGCGCCGGTGCTGCCGCCTGGCTCCTCCGCGGGGGCCGGTGCAGAGGAGGCGCTCGGGGAGGAGGAGGAGGGAGGAGCGAGAAGACGCGGAGGGCGGGGGTCAGCGGGGCTCCTGCGCCGAGCCCGAGCCCGCTTCCCCAGAGGGGGTCCCCGCGCCGCGCCCCCGAGCCGCCACTCCCGAGGCGAGGCGAGGCGAGCCGTGGCCCCGCCGCCGGCTGCACTTTATACCCATTCCCTGCAGAGGGAGGCAACTAAGTAGGGCGATAACATCGTGGTTGTAAGCTTTTTTTTTTTTTATGTTACTATTATTTCTATTTCGAGTGTGTGGGACGAGGAAAAGGAAAGTTCGGGGTGTGGGGGGTGTCATCTTTTCCTGCATTCTGGGTCCCCGGTCCCTCCAGTCTTTTCACCGCAAGCTCCCTCCATCTCGCCTTCCCCCTCCCAGAGTGCAAAGGGGTGAGCACATCTTGGACTTGCTCTCCTCTGTCATACCACTGTCCTTCTGGAAGACGTGTGACCCCGGAGCACCTTGGCGACGCGCTCTTCCGAACTCTGGAGCCATAATTTGCATCTAGTTTACCATTTCACATGATGCTGGGGGCAGTGGTGGAACTGGGTTCCGAGGGACAGGGATTCTACCTCCGGAATCCAATCTGTAGGTCGTAAACAGGGAGCTTTCTTGATGGCTCCAGCAGTTCATTTAATACTCTCCCATCGCCTATTGTGCACATTTCTTTCTTTTTTTCTCTTTTTCCTGAGGCGTGCATTATGGTTTTCTAATATATGGTGTATATTTATATATACACCCACCGCAATATTTGCAGTGCTCTGGAGTTGTGAGATCTCCATGTGGCTTTTTCCTTTTCCCTCTGGACCCAGAGGAATTCCATTGGTACCTTCACCGCTTCACCAAGGACAAGGGCAGCTTCTATGTTGAGGACCGGGAAGTACAGTGAGAGGCTATTCTTCACTGTGCATCCAGAGAATGTGAGAGCTGACTCCCTTGGGTTTGAAACCACAGGGTGGCAGTGGGGTTCAGGGAACACCAGTATTCACTATTACATATATAAACTTATACGGAAATGAGGCCCCAGTAAATGCGCTGAATAGGGCCATTAAGTTTAGAGGTGCAAGAATACACTCCTGTTTTCGTGCTGTCTGGAGAAAAACAAGCAAAAATACAAAGTGCTTTTTCATGAGCTGAAGCCACATTCTGTACGTTCATGCTGGCCTCCAATAAAGCCTAACTAGAGGAGATGGGTGAAGAAGAATTCCACAGGAAAAAGGGAAAATGATTAAGTTGTTGCTAAGTCGCTGTAATAAAGGACTTTTAAGTCAATGGACTGAATTTTTGTGGACAATTTAATGACAAAGGAGGATGAAAGCAGAGGATTTTCAAAGTCCTTACATTTCATTTAGTCTAGGGTGTTTTTGAACTGTGGGTTGCTAATTAATGAGTCATAAACTTGGTGTATTGAGTCAAAGCTATCATTTCTAAAAAAGATACAGGGTAGAATAAAATAGAGTATATCACGCATAGTAAGAGCGAATATGTTTTATAAATCTTTCATTGCAGTTAAATATATGTGTATATGCGCACTGGGTCAACCATGTAATATGTACTTTTTTATTGTTCATTGCGGGAAAAGCTTTAAAGGCCACTGATGGGTATAGGCTACTACACAAGGTCCCCTCCTCATAGTTAGAAGGGGAACTTAAGTTCTCCCCAGAAATCCTGTACTCTGTCAACTCAACCATGCTGAATAAGAGGGAGAAAGTGGAGGAAGAGGAGGAGGAGGAGGAGGAGGAGAGCTAGTGACTATTTTTTAGTCTTCTATTTAGTCTTTCAACAAAGTGCTTTCAGCAGTTCCCCTGTCTCAGGCTCAGTGCTTAACACTGGAAATTCAATAGTGAACTAAATTAACTTGTCATCTATTAACTTAAGCCACTGGGGGAAGCAGACATTAAACAAATAAACACACAAAGTAACCATAGATGTGATAAATACTGTGAAGAAAAATGCAAAAAAAAATACGGAGTCATAATTTAGATGTGGGAGACTGCCATTAATAATTAGCCCAATTTAAAATGCCTTCAGTGATAAAGAAATGTATTGTTTCATACCACCAAGAAGTCCCAAGGTCAGAACGCAACAACTCAGTAAGTCAGGGAGAGCCCCAGACTGTTTCCGTTATTCCCCTTGCTGTCCACAACATGCCAGCTTCATCCTCAGAGCCACCCCCACACAGACTCAGGATGGCTGGAGCTGATGCAGTTATTACAATCTTTTTTTTTTTTTTTTTTTTTGCGGTAACGGGGATTGAACCCAGGAGTGTTTTACCTCCAAGCTACACCCCCAGCCCTATTTTATTTTATACTTTATTTTGAAACCGGGTCTCATGAAGTTGCGGAGGGCCTCACTAAGTAGCTGAGGCTGGCTGCGAACCCGGGTCCTCCGTTCTCCGCCTCCCAAGTACTGGGATTACAAGCGTGTGCCACCATGCCCGGCTATTACAATCTTGATAGGACCCAAAGGTAGCAGTATCTCTTTCCAAGTGGGGAAATCTTTCTTGGGAATTTCCATGAGACTTCTCACCTGCCATTAGTCAAAATTGAGTCTCATGCCCACCCCTAAATGCTAGGAATGGAGGGGGGTCACCATGAATGATTGCCTTAGGCTCTTCAGGATTCCCCTCAACTCTTCAGGATTGCATTGTATGAGATGTGGTTACCCCAACAAAGAGGAGGAGGTGTAAACAGATGTTGGGTGGGCAATCTAAAGTCTGCTGCAGGGACTCAGGATGCTTTCTCCAGATGCCCTCCTCCCACCCCGAAAAGAAAGCCATTTAAACTCCACATGATTGAGAGCCCACTGGGGTTAAGAAGACAGTACCTTCAGGCAGAGAGATCCCATGTGTGAAGTCTGACTCTGCACCATGGGATAAAGACTTGTGTGTGATTTCTCATTGACTCATCCAAAGGGGCAGGTAGACCTCAGGAAGTATGCTTAAAGAATTAAATAATTCGATCAAGTTCACAGAGCAAATAAATTGCAGAATCAAATTATGTCATTGCAGAGCCAAAAGGCATGGCCTCTCCCACTTCTACAGAAGCAAGTAAGAAGCCAGAATCTACTGCCCTTTCTCCACCATTGCCCAAGGAAGACATCCCCTCCAAGCTCCCTCAGAGATATGTCTCTGGGCCACTGGCAGTGCAGGGAGTGTGTTCATGAATACAGCCTCTCCCTCTGGGTGTGCCTCTGCCCCCTGGGTGTCCTGGTCTTGTCAACAGAGAGCTAGAGTTCTCAAGATGTCAAAGCTCAGGGGTAGCCTATGGAGATAGGGAGGGTGAAAGACTCATCTTCTCTTTATTTTGCAAGTAGAGAAACCCCTAAGAAGCCCTTGTGTTTTACAGAAATCCCTGTTTTGCCTACTCTCTCTTTTTTTCACAAGGAACTGCATCCATGCGGCTGAGCTGGGAATGGATTCCATAATGCTTCCATGCTGAATTCAGACTTTGAAGTTGGACTGTTAATTTCTGTTCAAGCTCATCCAAGCTGAATCCCGTTTGCTCACGGTGAATTTCTACATAGGAGGCTCTATAGTTGCATTACACACTGACTGATCAGGTCAGTCTTGTGCTCTTGGCCCTTGCACTCCAGCTCAAAGCCCTCCAAGGCTCAAGCTGAGCTCCCTTCTATGTATCAGCAGGTTTCCTGGGGACACAAGAGGGACAAAACCAACGTCCTGGTGGCTCATATTGTTTTCTCACCACGTTTTGGGTTTTGTTCCCTCCCCTTCTTTATTCTTTCACTTGTTTTCATATTTGCTTGTCTTACCACACTGACCCCATGAGCAGCCATTGCACCTTGGTAAGGCAAGAGTCTTAGGTCACTGTGCCCTTCTTTCTGGTTGGCTTTGCCAAATACTAACCCGGATGAGAATACTATTTGCTTTAGTGCTTCTGCTGTCCGGGTTCCTGCAACACTTGCCACTGTTATGAAATGGGGCCAATGAATTCCATCACAGTTATGTTACCTGTGCAGCCCACAATCGCTTTATTCATATCAATGCCATTTCCTCCTTCCTTAAATTCCACTGACTGTGCAGGATAGTGGTTCAGTCCTCTGTGATTCTATGATAACTGCTGCTCCAAGTTACAAATATGTGTTAACTTGTCTGTCTCCCTTATTAGACTCTCCTACCTTTACTCTCACTCAGTCTAAACTTTTCCAGGACTCTGTCCTTATCTTCTCTTCCCTTCTCTCCTCTCCTCTTCTCTCCTCCCTTCGATTCTTCTCTCTTCTCCCTTTCTTTCTTCCTTTCTCTGTCTTCTCTTATCTTCATTCATCACTTCCAGATGTCTGTCCTTTCTTCAGAACCCAACCCCTAGCAGTACACTTATTTCAGCCAGTCTTATGGTATTTATTACTTTCTAGTTTGTGTTACTGTTATCTGTCTAGACTTCTTATCTCCCCTGTAAACACCTGGAGGGCCTGGTTTACATCTTGTTCATCTTAGTTGTATCTCACTCCAGTACCCACAGCAGGTCCAATCTTGGACTTGATAGAAAGCCATGACTTATTACAAGGAAGAATTATTCTTATGGTTCTGAAATTCTATAGAATTTGGAAATTATTCTTGTTATTCCTTCTGGAATAAATAAAATTATTTGGAGTAATAATAATTGATTTATAAATTAGTAATCTGCCAAATAATAATCAGGTAATAATGAATTTTACTATAAAGCACCAAAATATAAATAAATTTAACAATTATATTTACTTATAAATAAATTAAATAAACTTTCTAGTTTATCTGTATTTACTTTCCTAAATAGTGAATTTTTTTCTAGTTATGGGTGCTCATTAATTAATATAGCCAGCGTATAGCAACTATGGACCCTGCTCAGAGTGTTTGGCATCCGACCATTCTGTGCTACTCGAAGTAACATGAACCAGCTGAGAGTGGTGGCACACACCTGTAATCCCAGTACTTGGGAGGCTGAGACAGGAGAATTGCAGGTTTGAAACTTCAGCAACTTAGTGAGGCCCTCTGCAATTCAGCTAGACCCTATTTCCAAATTAAAAATAAAATAGAGCTGGGGGTGTAGCTCAGAGGTAGAACAACCCTGGGTTTAATCCCCAGCACCACAAAAAAAGAAAGAAGAAGGAGAAGGAGGAGGAGAAGGAAGAGGAGAGGAGGAAGAGGAAGAGGAGAGAAGGAGAAGGAACTACCCATCCAACACTGTGACCTTTCTCAGCTCTTTAGTCTTCTCTACCCAATATCCTACATCTCACTCAGCTTCAGTCATCCACTCCCACGGTCAGGCCTGGAATTTTCACTAAAATGACTGATTCCAATGGTGTATTCGCACCCTAAATTACTAGGTTAGCTTGACTTTGCCGGCCCCCAAGACTTCAGTTCTTTTCTCTGCTTCTCAGTCACATGGCCCTAGCCATGGCCCCTGCTCTCCTTGTGGATGTAAAGCCCAGGCTGATGCTATCATAGACCTCAACTGCCTTTAGACTGAGGCAGCACCCACCCTAGAGGAAGGCCTAGTAGTTCCAGCCCCCTGGGCTGACCTAACTGAAAAACAGAAGCTCTGACTTTCCCAGCCACTGCCTGGAGGGGACCAACATGCAACCCAGAAATACAGTGGAATTATGCCCTGTGGAGTTCACATTGACCACTGAGAGCCAGGAGCCAGGATGAAGACAACAGATAAATTGTTCACCCTTCCTGCCCACCCAGGAGCTGTTCAAAGATGCAATGGTTCTGCACTTCTGGCTGCTCTAGCATGACTCAGCAACCAGCTTTGTTTTTAGAAAAACTGTAGACAGATCATGTACCACCCTGAATCTACTTTTTTTCCTCTTTCTCGTTCTCTTTTTCCACTTACTTCTGGTGCCCTGGAATAATATCCTAAATAAGGTTTTAGCATGTGAACTCAGGCTTTATATTCTGGGGAACCCAAGCTAAGACAAGATGTTTGTGACTATAGCCTTTCATCTTTCAAGCTTATTTGTTCAATTACTTTCTTTTCATATGTTTCTGGCCTTAAAGGTAACTCCAGTTCCCTATCTCTCTGTTTACTTCCTTTCTCTCTTTACTCTGCTCAACAGTTTAGCATGCAGTATATTATTTTACTCTCTTGGTATCTTGCCATCTTATGTCTTACAACAGCCAGATGCAGCCACCTACCCATCCTGGAGGAAACCTGCTTCTACCTTCTCTTTCTAATATGTAGACAACACTGGTATAGGCCCTGTTCTCATAGACTTAAATTCTGGGTCAATGGTAGCAGATTAGACTGGTAAAGCCAGCTAGAGAGCGATTTGGCGAGATTCACTCAAATTAAAAATATATACAACCACTGGCAGTTCAACTTCTGAGTATATTGTATATTCTGGAGAAATTCTCATACCGGTGCATAAGGGGACATGGACAAGGATGCCTATCGCAACATCTTTTTTGTTGTTATGATTAGGGGAACAGGGCACCTGGGTGTCTATGTCTGAGAGGATGGATATGTACATTGTTGGTGGATATAAGCCATAGAAAATTTTACAACACTTAGAAATAACAGATTAGATATTTAAAGAGAAAACTCATATATCTTTAAAATATAGTATCTAAGCTGGGTGCAGGTGTACATGCCTATAATCCCAGCTACTCAAGGAAGATGAGGCAGAAGGATTATACATTCAACCAGCCTCAACAACTTAATAAGATCCTGTCTCAAAATAAAAATTAAAAGGGCTGGAGATGTGACTGTGATAAAGTGACTCTGGATTCAGTTCCCAGTATTTATTTATTTATTTATTTATTCTGGAGATTGAACCCAGGGGCATTCTACCTCTATGTTACACCTCCAGCCCTATTTCTTTCTTTTTTTTTAGATTTTTAAACAGTGGTCACAGTTGATGAGGGCTTTACTAAGTTGCCAAGGCTGGCCTCAAACCTGTGATCCTCCTGTCTCAGCCTCCCAAATACTGGGATTACAGGCATGCATCACTGCACCCAGCCCCCCCACACACACACATACACACACGTGCCATCTTATGTCTTACAACGTGTTTGTGTGTGTAGTAGAAAATGGATAAAATATGATGAAATATGTACATATAACAATATCCTTTACATAAGTTAAAAACTATATAAAATACATACTCATTTTGCAAAAAATATATAAATGAAAGAATACAAAATAAACACAGAAGAATGTTTACCTCTGCAAGAGAGAGAATGAGCCGTGCGTGGTGGCACACGCTTGTAATCCTAGTACTTAGGAGGCGGAGACTGGAAGATCCAGTTCACAGCCAGCCTCAGCTAGTTAGTGAGGAGGCCCTCTGCAACTTCGTGAGACCTGGTTTCAAAATAAAGGATACAAAATAGGGCCGGGGGTGTTTCTGGGAGGTAGAATACCTCTGGGTTCAATCCCTGGTACTGCAAAAAAAAAAAAAAGAGAGAGAGAGAATGGGAGTGAAGTATGTGAGAAAAGTAAATAATAATGTAAAAAGGGAAATGTTGGGGGGAGATAGAAAATAAATAAGTATACAAGAGACAACTTTTCTATTATTGACAAGTGTTATAAGAACTATAGAGGTCTACTTTGAGAGGCGGTCCTAGAAGACCTCTTTGATGGTCGACCACGGGATGATCTAGGGGAGGATCATGCCAGTGGAGAGTAGGGGGACCAGCAAATGCAATGACTGGAGGGAGCTTGGTGAGTTTCAGGGGCAGAAAGAAGACCATGATGGCTGTAACATGTGAAGGTGGAGGAATGTGACACTGGAGAGGTCAGGGAGGATGAGCTTGGGCCAGATTACATAGACCCTTGTAGGCAAGGAGTTTGTGTTTTATACCACTACAAATTCCTGACATCAATTTCATGTGGGTACTAAATACTCCCTATAAGCCAACTGAATTCACTTGGTCAGATTTCTTCCTAGGTACTGTAATGAATGGTAAATCTTTTCCTCTTGCTTCTAACTTTCACTCCAGCATCCTTACTCATGGAGTTGACCTCACTGACTCTTTACAAAGAAAATAATAAGAAAACTTGTTACAGGTTGAGTTATGCACACCAAATTCATATGAATTATGCTAACTAACAATTTATGTGTATCTGTGTGATTTCATGTAAATATATACATATATGTGTGTATACAATATAATCATTCTTTTAAATCAAAAAACAAAGAGAATGATTTAGTTATATCAAAAATCAAAGTTTATAAATTATAAAAATGTTTCATTTTTCAAAAGATGTGTGTGTGTGTGTGTGTGTTGTAGAGTGGGGCCTCCAAAGTTAGAATGCATAGAGCATATAAACATATAAACATATCAAAACAGTTCTGCCTCAGCTGGGCATGGTTGTACACATCTATGATCCCAGTACTTGGGAGGCTAAGACAGGAGGAACACAGGTTTGAGATCAGCCTCAGCAAATTAGAGAGACCTTCAGCAACTTAGCAAGACTCTGTTTCAAAATAAAAAGAGCTAGGGGTGTAACTTGGAGGTAGCATGATTCTGGGTTCAATCCCCAGTACCAAAAACAAAACAATAACAACCAAACAAAACCCAGTTCTGCCTCCAATGCTTTCCCACTACTGTTACAACAAAGTCTCAGAACTTTGACGCAGCTTTCTGGCATGTCAGAGATGTGTTTTTTAGCTTGCTTTGGGAGATCTCCATATCAGAGAAATACACTGGCCTCCTAGGAAGCCCTAGACCAGTGCTTCTCAAACTTTAGTGCATAGATTATCACCAGGGTGCTTGAGAAATGCGGATTCTGATTCAATAAGTCTGGGGCTGAGATGCTGAATTGTATTTTTCACAAGCTCCCAGGCACCATTGCTGAAGGTGCAAGGACCATATTTTGGATGGCTGGGCCCCAGAGGGCAGCCCCACCTGTTTTTGATGGGCACTCCAGTAATGTTAAGATCTCCATAGGACCTAAATTAGCCTGGAGGCTCAAGGGCTAATTGTGCTAATGGTACTAAGCCTCTGTGGGAGAAAATATGTTTTTGTAGATTAGAAGATAAGACCATGATGCCC
>PVJS01002476.1:0-47500 GCA_004027185.1 Glis glis | reverse complement strand
ATTATTGAGGACCCCAAAATATTTTTGTTTATGTGGGTTATATCTATCAATATTTATCATATTCAAAATTAAAACTAAGAATGTTTATAAATATTTGTTCACCCAAAAATAACTATTATAAAACCATTACATATTAATATAAAAATAACTATTTCCCAAAAGATCGGTGAAGAGAAGCATCATTTTCATTGTTTTATTTTATTTTTGCAAACATCTTTAATGTTTAGCTTAATAGAAGATATCTAGATTTGCATATTGATGTCCATATGCAATCTGTTGCTATATATCACATCATGCCTGGGAAACTCTACTGAATAAGATGAAAAAAAAGCATGTGAGGTCTCATTTTTTTTTTTTTTTTGAGGTACCGGGGATTGAACGCAGGGGCGTTCTACCTCCGCGCTATGCCCCCGGCCCTATTTTTTTATGCTTTATATTTGAAACCGGGTCTCACGAAGTTGCGGAGGGCCTCACTAGGTAGGGGGGGGGTAGAGAGAGAGGAGAGAGAGAGAGATAGATCGATCAATTGATCGATCGAGCGCGCACGCATGCGCACTGAGGTTGGCCACGAACCCGGATCCTCCGGTCTCCGCCTCCCAAAGTACTGGGATTACAAACGTGCACCACCACGCCCGGCCTCATTATTGACAACATAGTCTTTCTAATCTGTGGTGCCTTGAAATGGTCTTGGGGACTCCCATGGGTCTCTGAACCACACTTTGAGAACCACTGCTTTAATGTATGAGTCTCATACTACTTCATACATCATAGATGGTCCAAAGGCAACTATCACCGTGGCTGCGTCTGAGCTTCAGACAATGACTCAATTGACTTCCCCAAGCTCTAGCTTCCAACCATTATAGACAGACAGACAGAAAGAGGAATTATTTCTATTATTCTTCCATTTTAAAATTTTTAATTTGTTTATTTTGAAATTAGATTGCAGTTCTCATCAGGAAGCTGGATTAGTTGCACTCAAGTTGTGGTTAACGGAGATTAGACAAACTTTTGGGCCTTTGTATGATCTTTTATCATTTTCTCCCAAACCTTGTAAAATACAGAGGACAAACTGCTACAATGTAGGTTTTCTAGTCTTCTCTAATCATTAATTCAAGGACTCATTCATTGAACAAGTCATTCATTCAAGCAACAGGGTTTATTCTGGGGAATCAGAATTGAAAAGGCAAAGTCTCTATCTTCTAGAAGTTCAGAGTAAATAGAAAATGCTATAATTATATAATCCATGCATATATTTATTAAACATACAGTAAGCCACTCAACAAATATTTGTCAGGTACCTACTATGTGTCATTACTGAAACAGATACAAAGAAGAAACATTCCTTGTCTGTGGAATTCAATTTACTGGGATACACACCTTAATAAATAATTAAAATAAAGCATACAACGTCACATTGAAATTAAATGAAAAATTCCAGATGAAGTTTATAGAGAAAGTGCATGGGGGGGGGAGTTAAGAAAAATTTCTGTCTTGACAAGAAACCAAGAGACAGGAGCATTGGTTCTGTGGTCGGTAAGATCCAGGATCCAATGTCATCTCCACCGCTTTCTAACCTGTCTCAGCATAAACCACAGGGCTGTGCGTGCAAATGTGACTGTATCTGTATAATGCCCAGCACACTGTTGTCTGTCATAATTAGAGAATTGATGTTCTTCAGGTGGAAATGAACAGGGCATACTTTTTTTTTTTTTTTGTGGTACTGGGGATTGAACGCAGGGGCGTTCTACCTCCGTGCTACACCCCCGGCCCTATTTTTTATACTTTATTTTGAAACCGGGTCTCACAAAGTTGCGGAGGGCCTCACTAAGTAGAGAGAGAGACAGGGAGAGAAAGAGAGAGAGCTGAGGCTGGCCGTGAACCCGGATCCTCCGGTCTCCGCCTCCCAAAGTACTGAGATTACAAGCGTGCGCCACCACGCCCAGCTGAACAGGGCATACTTCTAGGCGAGGAGAAGCATACATGTAAAAGCAAGGAGACAGAATATTCAGGAAATAAAATAAACTTGGTAAAATATCATGAAGTCCTAATTGAGATATGGTCATAATTTCATATCTTTTCTTCAAATATCAATCCTTTTAACACTTAGAAAGAAAAATAAGAGATGGAGTAAATCACAAAGCTGAAAAAAACAAAGACAGGAGTGTCTGAGCAAAAGACTAGGCAGCGTTTCACGGGTTTTATCAATGAGAGAGTCTGCAAGGAAATGGGCTTTGCAGTGGGCTGGAGATGCAGATATGACTCGGAGAGATGCCTGAGCATGCATTATAGTTTCTCCCCTTCATGGAACTGTGGATTTGTCAATGTCAAGTTTGAATTAAGAACCAGAAGAGAACAACATTTATAAATATTCTCCTGAACAGAGGCCCTAGATTGTAAATTCTTCAGCGGTAGTACTGTAAGGCTACTCATAGAAGTAGAGCAGTGGCACTCTTACCAATCTGAGACACCCCTTCCCCTGGAGCAGCTGCTCCCACTGGACAGGCTGGGCCTGGAAGAAGATAGGCCATGTGACCCATAGCATCCCATGAAATGTGGCATTTGTATCATTGCTTAGGGCTACTGTGACAAAGTACCACAAACCACTTACCTAAAACAACAGGACAATATTGCCTCACAGTTCTGGGAGCTAGAGGTCTTAAAATGTTGGCAGCACCACACTCTAAAATCTGTAAGGGAATTTTCCCTGCCTCTTCCTTGCTTCTGATGGTGGCCATCGGTCCTTGGCATTTAACTTGTAGCTACAGAATTTCAGTCTCTGCCCCTCTCATCCCAGAGCATTCTCCTTGTGTTGAAATTTCTTCCCATAGGGACACTATCTGTACTGGATTAGAGCCCACCTGAGTGAACTCAACTTGATGACATCCGCAAAAACCCCATTCCAAATAAGGTCACATGCACAAGTACCAGGGGTTAGGCCTTCAGCACATCATTTGAGGGAGCACAATCCAACCCATAACAGTATCCTTAGGTAGTTGATTTGGGGACTGAATTTAACTGCATGTGGTGGTGGAGGCAGGAGTGGGATGGGGCTCTATTTCTACCTATCCAAAACCTACCTGAAATCATGCAGACTCAGAAAACCAACATATCAGAATGTCTTCGAATCACAATATTTAAAGTCAATTGGGGTATCATTTCTGAAGTGAAGAGTAATTTGGTGTGTCTAGATAACAAGTTCAAAACAATTTGTGAAAAACCAAGGTGCTTTATATGACTATTTTGGCATGGGGGAGTTACGGATGTTTCCAGGTAACAAAGCAATGTGATCATGCTTGTGTTATAGAAAAGTTGTTCTGGCAATACTGCAAATAGCAAAGGTCAAAGGAAAAGATAAGAGGCAGACTTAGCAATTAAGAAACTATCTCAAGAGTCTGGAGGAAGAAATTGGCTGTGGAGAGCTGAGAATGAGTGTGTGGATAACTCTGGGTGGGTGCACAAGGTGAAACTGTGACCATAGAGGAGAGGAAGTGAATGATTAGAGAACATTCTGATGGACCCGTTGGAGGTGACTAGTAACCAGGAATTGACATTAACTCTGAGACTATGTGCTTGGCTAAGTGAATGAGATGTGTCAACATTGATTGGGCCAGAAAGCACAAAAGAAAATGCACATCTTCTAAGGGATGCAGAGAACAATGATATATAAGATGTGAAACAGGGATCATGAAGGCATGCGTTTTATTCAAAACACTTATGAGAAACTGCCTCCGCCTGGGGTTTTACAAGGACACTGTGCTGCAATGTCTTCTTCTCAGAAGGCTGCAGCCACCCCATGCACAAAATGTCCTCAAAGACTAATTTCCGCTCTGCTCTCAGCTTGCTCCACTCCATCACAGTCAGTCCTGTCTTTTCTCCTCTGATGGGGAGCACCACTATTTATCTGTCTTCTAAGCCATAAATCTGGAATCTTTCCCCAATGACTGCCTTGCACCAAACTTTCCTATCTAGTCACTGAGTCTAGACCATTCCAGCCTATACATCTCTCTGACCTACCAACCTCTCATTTCCATGGCCTCTGCTTTCTTAAGGCCCTAGTCTTCGCTCAGCTGCTCTACTGCCATCGAGCTCACCAAATCTATCTGCCAGTGCACTTGGCCTCGCTCCAGCATTACAATCAAAGTATTATTTGCAGAACGCAGAATCTGATCATATTATTGCTTCCACACTAAGACTTTCCCTGCCCCATTCCACTGCCCACCAAATAAAGTACAAACTCTATAACATGACCTGAAAACCTTATAAGTATTTGCTTCTTCTGGTCTCTAGGCTACCTCTCCTTCTCAGTACATTACAGCATATAAAGATTTTGAAACCTTATAATCTCTGAATATTCCTTGTTTGGTGTTTCTACCACCTTGATAGTCCTTCCCATGTGCCCTTCTGGAATCACCCTGACACTTCTATGCACAAATAATCCTTTTTTTCTTACTTCTGTATCAACATACTTCCCCTGTTATACTTAAAACACTGTGTGTTGCCAGGCATAATGGTGCACACTATCATCCCAGACACTTGGGAGGCTGAGGCAAAAGGATCACAATATTGAGGCTAGCCATGGCAACTTTGTGAGACCCTCTCTTAAAATAAAATAATAAAAAGAGCTGGGGGTGTTGCTCAGTGATAAAGCACCTCAGGGTTCAATCCCCAGTATCATGAAAACTAAGAGAAAACACTGTGTCATTTTTAATGCAGTTGATTCCTCGAGTCACCTGCAAGCTCATCCTGAGCAGGAACTGCCTAAACTCCACTCCACAAGCCGACTGAGCAGCTAATTTGTTTCATGCACTATACTTGTGCTCATGATAGAAAGATGAATGGGTTACTCATCTCAAGTTTATAGGATCTGTGGACCAAAGAATTGGGAAATTCAGTCATTGACAAGGAGCTTAGAGCTAATAGAAAAGTCAAGAAAAATGAGAGTATAAAAAGCAAAAATAAGTTGGTAGAGTCAAAGCTGAATTATTATAGGTAAGGTCAGAATATAATGCATTTGGTTAAAAAGCCACTGCAAGGCCAGAGTAGCTGCAGTGTTATCTTTAAAGCCAACCATACACATCAAGTCAGAACAAAGTAAGAATTTCCAAATATAAAAATGATGACTTTTTTTTAATTCTTTCAAAAAAGGAATCAGTAGACCGATATATTGCCTTTGTCAAAAATATTCACACCAATCAAAGTAACTCTTAACTCTGCTTTTCTCTGGTCAAAAATAGAGACCATTATAGAAATAAATGTATTGGGGGGGGAAGCTAGAGTAGGCAAACTACTCATTTTCTGATCATAACTGACCTCCAGAAACCTCTGACCTGGCTTCTGGCTGATGGAAACTCTCTTGTACCACCAGCACCTGTCGCCCATCCACACTCACACCCCACCTGGCTCGCGTGCTCCTGTCCTAACTGCTCTTCTCTTGCTCCCTAACATCCCATCCTAGCTCCTTCTTTGCTCTCGAGGGAAGCCCGGTCCTCAGTTCATCTTGCAGATCTCTGCAGGGTCTGCCCAGGTCTGCCATGCAGCTTGCTTTCAGTTTAGGACACGCAGAACACTTTCACTTTCCAGGGGCTTCGTTAGAGGCCGCATTTGAACAGACTCAGCCTATGCTCAGGATTTTACATCAAAACTATCTGGAAATGATTCGGTGTTTGAAAGCTCAAAAATAAAAGTACCAACAGTCATGGTGAGAAAAAATGGCCCCTTGCGGCGCTTGCTTCTACCTACATGGTGGATTTGAATCACTTAGGGATGCCTAGGCTTCTGAGGGAAAGGGAGAATGATGTGTGTGTATATATATAAATATATATATTTTTTTCAGAACCTGCAGCTTGGTTAGGTCTTAATTCAGCCCTGCTTTCACAACACGAAGGAAGGCTTCTCTTTTAATCCTTCACTATTGCTCTCACCTGACATAAAACTTAGAGAAGCAGTCCCCTCCCTTCCTACTCTGCACCGTGCCTTCTCATTAAACTCCCACACCTGTCCTCCATCCCTCCATCACATGGCCCTGGCCTAGGCCGCCACCCTTCTTTTCCTGGACCACTGCAGCATCTTTCAACTTGATCTCACTACCCTTTCTGATCCCCTCAATCCATTCTTCACACACAGGGGCCTGCATTTCTATAACAGGCCATGCCACTTTCTGCTTAATATCCATCAGTGACTTCCCAGTTTATTAGAATACAATCTAAACATCTTTGCCGGTCCCAGGTCCCATGGACCCTGTATAATATAATCTGGCCCCTGCTCTGCCTGGCTCATGAACCCTCCAATAGTACTGGTCCTGGTCTTCAGTTAACATCTCCTCCATCCTATCAAGATCTGCCACTCCTTGGGCCTTTGCATTTCCTCTTTCCTCTGCCTAGAGATTAGTTATACCTCTTAAGATAACTTCTTTCACCTTGAGGTCTCAGCTTATATGTCACCTTCTCTGATCATGATCAGCTTATCAGATCCTGGCCTTTAAAGACAGCCCCACTTTGTCCTTTTTTTGGTTCATGTATTTTCTTGTTATACTTATCAGACCATGCCAGGCGTGGTGGCGCACGCTTGTAATCCCAGTACTTGGGAGGCTGAAACAGGAGGATCACAGGTTCGCCACCAGCCTCAGCTACTTAGTGAGGCCCTCTGCAACTTAGTGAGACCCCAGCCTGGTACCGCAAAAATTAAAAAAATAATAATAAAGAATAAAAAATAGGGCTGGGGGTGTAGCTCGGAGGTAGAATGCCCCTGGGTCCAATCCCCAGTACTGCAAAAAAAAAAAACTTATCAGACCATAACTCTTTGTTTTTAATTAACTAATGGGTCTTTTGGTGTGTTTCTCATTCTAGAATAAAGAAAAGGATGTGTCTGACTCATTCGCCTTGGCAGTCCCTGGGCCTAGCACATTAACCAGCTACTAATAATCCACTCAGTACATGCTTCTTGAGTGAGTAATCTTTTATTGCCCACTTTATGATACATTCATAGATATTTTTACAGTTTTAATTATATTTTTATGTTGGCTCTTATTAACTTTTGCTTCTCTACTAAAGCTGTATGAGAACAAAGTCAGGTCTATTTTGTTTACTGCAATATTTCTGGACCCTTGCAAGTAATAATGCCCTTAGCATATATTTAGTCAATAAATAAATGAATTAAATAATTATCAATCAGTGGGAGACACAGCAGAAGGTAACACTGAAACATCTAGTCAATCTGTTGTATTAAAGTAAAACAAGCAAACTCTGCGTTCAATGATCCAAGCTTGGGAAAGACAGGTTTCAACAAGTTATGATATACTATGCAGTTTTTAAATTCTGCCCCAAAATTAATATCTAATAACCAGCCCATCTGAGAGAGATTTTGCTCTTTTTTTTAAATCAGTGATCTAGTTTTATATGTTACCATCTACTTGAAACACACTATTTGAAGCCTAAAATGAAGGTGTCAGCAGTGTTGGCTCCTTATGAGGGCTGAGGGAAGGATCCAGTCCAATCCTCTGTTGGCTTATAGACAGACATCTGCCTACACGTTCACAGGGTGCCCTCCCTGTATTGTCACATTATCTTTCTCTATTCATAAAGTTGGTGTTCAAAGTTCCTTCTAATAAGGACACTAGCCATATTGGATTTGAGGCTTTATTTTAACTTTATTACTTCTATAAAGATGATATCTGCAAACACCATAGCAATCTGAGTCACTGAGGGTTAGGACTTAAACATATAATTTGTCAGGGGAGGGGTACAACAGGAGAAACACAATCAGTCAGTAACACCAGCCAGTACCAGCAACTATAAGAAATGCCCAACTAAGCCTGGCACAGATTGCTGACCTATGAAAATGAGAGCCAAATAAATAGCTATTGTTTCAAGTTACTAAATTCTAATGTCGTTTATTATACAGCAAAGGTTATCTGAAATAGTCATATTTCACTGAACTTCAGTATGCTTACTACTTGTTTCGTTATTGTTGTTTTGTGGTACTGGGGATTGAACCCAGGGGCATTCTATCTCTGAGCTACACCCCCAGCCCTATTTTATTTTTATTTTGAAACGGGGTCTCGCTAGGTTGATGAGAGTCTCACTACTTGCTGAGACTGTCCTCGAACCTGTGATCCTCTTGCCTCAGCCTCCCAAGTACTGGAATTATAGGCCTGCACCACCACGCCCTGCTTCTACTTGGTTTTAGGACTGTAGGCTTTGTGGATATTAGTTAGTGGGTTACAAGAGCTGTGCTGGTCACATGAAAACCTGCTGAGATCCAATTTCCCTGAAAACATACTTGGTCTCTCCATTGCCCCAAGTACTGCTGGATGTAATTCACCAGAACGATTTTATTTTTTCTCGCAGGTTGCCTTTTGGGAAGTGCAATAGCAACGATCACACTATCACCTCAGACTTCATATTTTTCCCTCAATATCTCTGCCAAAAGTATGTTCTGCAAAGTATGTTCTCACCCAAGTTTAACATGAGCTATTTTCCAAGAAAATCAAATCAACCACACCTCCTAGTATCCTCACATTGATAGAAACCATGGTGTATTTATTTTATGTGAATGTTGCATCTCTGAATATCAATGTTTTCACCAGAATAAACTTAGTCCTGTGAAGTTAAATTTCATGTACATCAAAAGTGTTTCCCCAACTGAGTAAATATTGAAATGAGCAATTCTACTTTTTTGACAGAAAATGTTAAATGTGTTTGGTCATCAAATTTGACTTAGTGTTCCAGAGGGTATCCAAATGTTTCTGGCAAGATCACAAAGCTTTTAAGAATCTCCCAGCCAACTGTTGCTTTGATGAGCAATTTCTTCACCTGGCAGGAAGTTTTTCTAGTTAATTCACCTTTACTTAGAGTTCCATATTTTCCTCTTTCAATTTTTTTTCTACATATTTAAACACAGACTTGTGACCAAGAAATGCTTTTAAAAAAGTCCTAGCTGGTTAAGTAGCCTACTTGGTCTAATATCGGGAAACTAGTAATTCATGATTCTAATTCTAACTGGATTAATCTTATTCAAAAGCCTACCCTGCCCATTACACATCTTATTGTCCAAATTTATGAAAAACTTAGCAACTTTATGAAAAATCTGGAGAATTAAGATTTAAAGAAACATTATTACCCTAAAATATAATTTAGCCAGGTGTGGTGCCACACGCTTGTAATCCCAGTACTTGGGAGGCTGAGACTAGAGGATCCGGGTTCGCGGCCAGCCTCAGCTACTTAGTGAGGCCTCCGCAACTCCGTGAGACTCTGTTTCAAAATAAAGAATAAAAAATAGGGCTGGGGGTGTAGCTCAGAGGTAGAATGCCCCTGGGTTCAATCCCCAGTGCCACAAAAAAAAAAATATATATATATATACAATTTATACATAAGTCAGTGATACATGTAATTTAATTTCTAATTTTTCCTTTGAAAACATATTTTTTTGGCAAAAAAAATCACTTTCTTTGGAATGGTCCAGCAAAATTCATAGACAATCATTCCCAAAAGTATCACTGGGGGCTGGGGATGTAACTCAGTGGTAGAGCACTTGCTTACCATGCACCAGGCTCTGAGTTTTGATCAAATCTGAAATTTTATTTTTTGACCACAAAAAATAAAAACAAAAAGCGTCACTGTGCCTACCCCACCACCACAATGTCTCCCTGTGTTGAGGGCCTGTTGCTGTTTTGCTTCCAAGTGTCAGTGTTTTCCCCTCGTGGTTGTCTGGAGAGATGGACAGGCCTTGCCGCTGCTTGATCTTCACACTGTCCCTTGTTATGTTGGCTTTAAATGAGTTTCTGCCATTTCCTGTGTTCCAGGAAGCCTGTAGCTTTTACTTGCCTCTAATTCCACTCATTAATAATACAAAGTTTATCTGGTTTATAGACAGAGATTAAATCCTAGATAATGTCATCTGTATTTACAAATTGGCCATACTAGATGACAGCCTTCGCTGCAATATTAGGCTGTCCAGGAATTCTTTTGTGCTTTGACCTTTTAACAGCCCAGAGCTGGAGAAAGTTGGTTTGTCATATAGTCATCACTTCTCTGGCTGGGGCCTCTTTCTTTCTTTCGTTGTTGGTAACGGAACAACATCTCTACCATTGTCTTTTTTTTTTAATTTTCCTTTTATCTTTGCAGGTTGGAGAGCATGAGAATTCTTTGATTTTGCTGTATTTTCTTCTGACCCTAGAAAATCTGTAGCTTCCCTCAGGGGTCTCTTTCATAATCTGCTTTCTTTGATTTTGCCAGAATCAATAAGGAAGTACTTCTTATTGTAGTTCTTCCTGAACTAAAAGTCTGTGTGTCAAACCGTAGTAGACAAGTCTCCCTGAAAACTTTCAAAATTGAAGAGATATTGATATGTATTCTTGCAAAAATTGCCACTGGAATCCCTCTTCTCAAGGCTTCCTTGACCTTCTCTGTTCAAGAAACAATCTTCTCCACTCAATAAATTTTAAACAGATCTGGAGATCATCTTTCTCCTCCATGAATATCAGCTTATTTTAAAACAAATAAACAAACCAAATAAAAGTTATATCCACTATCAGTTCCCCTGCTTCTGTATTGGAAAAATAGCCTGAGTTTATGATCACTGTGACTTTAGCAACCAGGACATGGAAGAGTAATACAAACAAATTATTTGACAGCTTTAATGATAAACCTAATTCATGTCAGCTAAACTGATCAGTTATTAAGATGGCCAGAATAATCTTAAGGTAGGTTTTATCATGAGGCCATTCTTTGAGGCATCAAATACCATCTATCACTACCCGTATTGCAAGGTATGTGAAGATTGCTAAATATTTGCATGTCCTAAAATCCTTTTTAGGCATCAGATATTCTGAGAAATTCAGAGGAATTGGTGGTTTTAGGGTTTTTTTTTTTTGTGGTACCAGGTGTATTGGTCAGGGTTCACTAGATCAACAGAATTCACAGAATGAAGAAAGGAAGGAAAAAAAAGGATTTATTAGATCAGCTCACAATGTAGTCCTGAGTTTCAACTGCACGTGAAGAATCAGAGGAATCAGTAGTCAGGCAGTCTAAGAGCTGGAGCCTTAGGATTGAAGCAACCACCAATTCAGTCCAGTCCAAGATGTGAAGATAAAGAAGCTCTTCAGAGAAATGATGGTGAAGTTTCAGCTCAAAGGCTGGAGGCCGACGATCTCAGACGAGAGCAGAAGATCAAGAAGCTCTTCAAGGAAACGGCAGAGTTGGAGACCGACGATCTCAGATGAGAGCAGACGCGTTTTCTTCAGGAAGAGTCACGGCTCCCTCTACGTGGCTTTCTCCTTCTTTTATCCAAGTCCTGCACCTATCAGAACCCTGCTACCCACATTTAGGGCAGGACTTCCGGTTCAATCTGCTGTTACACAACCAAAGTCACATGATCCTAGCAGGGTCAAGTTGACAGACTGGACCAACTATCACACCAGGGATTGAATCCAGGGGCATTCTTCCTCTGGGCTATACCCCTTGGCCCTACTTTTAGTCTTTATTTTGAAACAGGGTCTCATTAAGTTGTGGAGGGCCTCACTAAGTAGCTGAGGCTGGCCGTGAACTCAGATCCTCTGGTCTCAGCCTCCCAAATACTGGGATTACAGCGTGCACCATCACGCCCAGCTCTTGGTTTTAGGGTTTTTTTAAAAAAACAACAGACTATCAAAGAGCTTAGATGACTGGAAAGCATACTAATAGAAGCAAAAATGGAAGGAATCAATATTTATTAGGCATTTACTCTAAGAGAGATAATTTGCATAATGATCTCTTTGTTCCTCACAATAATCCTCCAAGTAAGGATTGTATCTCAATTTTATAAATGAGAAAACCAAGACTTGGAGGCATCCGCTACCTGCCTAAGGCCACACTATTCCCGGGCAAGCATGCTACAGCCTGGGTTGTAACGAGGTCCCCCCAAAGGCCACATTATCCTCCCTCTACTCATACGACTTCCTGGGAAGAAGGAAAAAGGAAAGGCGAGGGTATAGGATTCATTCATCTTAGTCACATTTCCTACATGACTTATTTTTCAAGTACACTAGGGGATTAGGAAAACAGTATACATTGTGTGAGTCAGCATCTTGTGGACATGGAGACATGAGATGTAGATGCTTTCTGAGTATGTAACTGAGGACTGAAAAGAATGACATCAAAATTGAGCATAAGAGCTGGGCATGGTGGTGCACACCTGTAATCCCAGTACTTGGGAGGCTAAGACAGGAGGATAGCAGATTTGAAGACAGTCTCAGTAACATAGCATAACTCTCAGCAACCTAGTGAAACCCTGTTTCAAAACAAATAATAATAATAATAATAATAATAATAATAATAATAATAAAAGGGCTGGGGGTACAGCTTGGAGGTAGAATGCCCCTGGGTTCAATCCCCAGTACCAAAAACAAACAAACAAACACCCCTGAAGTACAAGCAGGGCAGGGTGGAGCACATCTACAATCCCAGTACTTGGGAGACTAAGACAGGAGGATCACAGTTTTGAGAATAGCCTCAAGTACATAGCGAGACACCCAGAAACCTAGCAGTGAGACCCTGATTCAAAACAAAATATTAGAAAGGGCTGGGTGTGTAGCTCAGAGGTAAAATACCACCAAACTAACTAAATAAATAAGTAATTTTTAAAATGAAGTACAGTATTTAAAATCAAGTACTCTGTGGATCTGCTTTCATATCCATAGAGCATTAGGGATATAGTATGGTGGGCCGCTGGGTCCTACCTGGCAAGTGAAGTCCCTATTCTCCTTCTTAACAGCCGCATAGCTCTGAGGACCTACTTAGCTTCTTTGCGTTATAGTTTCCTTGTTTGTGAAATGAGGATGGTTTTAAAGTACACCTTCCTCGGTTGGGTGAGAAGGATTCAATAAACAATATATACATGTTATTAAAAGCAACATGTGGCTTACAGAATCATTTAACGTATGCTTCTTCTCATTGTACTATGCTCTGGATCTCATAAATTCTATTAAGTGTGACAGAAACATTAGCCATCAGAATAAATGATAGTATCATTAGACTGTCTTAATGTTTCCAAGCTAGATCATAGGGTTCGTGGGAGAATAATCTATATCATACATAGCTAGTTGAGAGAGAGTATAGAATATTGATTTAGGCCAGTACTTGAATCCTGGTTCCACCATGTACTAAAAATACAACCAGGGTCATCTGGCAGAGCAGTTTTCTATAACTGTGAAATGGGAAAATAATAATGACCTTTCAGGATTATAGTGGGTATTAATAAAATCATGCTTTGAAGAGAATCTAGAGGCTCTCAGAAAATTATTCAAATATGTATTTGTCATATCAGTTCAAAACCTTTGATCCCAAAATAGGAATTCATTTGATCCATGCCTTTTGAGTTTGTCTACCTTAAATCTTATATTGACAATGTCTTAAATTTGTGCAGTATGTTATGGCTTCCTCAGTGTTTTAACCAATCGACATAATTTTGTGAGACTGGTGGTGTTGTCTATAGGTTGCAGCGGAAAGCAGAAAGATTTACCCAACATGACAAAGTTGAGAAGTAATAGAGCCAGAACTTGAATCCAGGTCTGCTGAGTAAAGACTTCTATAACAGTTGTTCATGCCCCCTACTGTATTCTGAATGTTCTCTGGAGAATTTTGTGAGCATATATAGGATACAAATCATATATGCCTCTACCACATAGTTTACATTGGCCACAATGAAGGCAGGCAGGCAGGCAGGCAGACAGGCAGATAGGCAGGCAAGAGAGAGAGAGGGAGAACAGCCTTTCCTAAAAGCAAGAATATACTTTTAAGGTAGAGAAAAGGAGAGGGGAAAAAAACATGATATACTTCATCTTTTCTAAATATCTTTCATTTGTAGTCCTGGAGTCAGTAAGAATCATGCAACAAATTAGTTGACAGAGTTCCCATTGAGATTTGTAAACCCCAGAAAAGTAGGCAGGAAAACTAACTAGGCAGACAATGATACTTTGTATATTTTATGCTTTCATTTTTTAATATTCTGTTTTCATACATACAAATATGAGCATTGAGAAACCATTTTAAAACCCAGTAGAAATATTATTCAATGATGAAGAAAACATTGTTGATAGAAATGTGTAGATAATTACTATGATTTTTATTTATTTATTTATTTATTTTGCTGTAATCCACTGTCAATAACTTATTCCCATGGTGTAAGCTGACATTTACTTTCTTACCTTTTTTAAACTCCTGGGTTTCAGCTGAAGTTCAGTTTCCAGGAAATCTCTCCCCATTTGGGGTCACTGTGTACCACAGCTTCAGATTCTTCCCGCATCCGTTGCCCATGTACACAGTGGTACAACTCACTGTCTGTTCAGGCTGGTTTAGTGGACAGTGTCCATGTGACAAAATTATATCCCTCTGAAAGGAACTGGAATGAGAGAGAACAGATATTACCCTCTCATGGATGGGTCTAATGTGGGAAGCCATAGAGGGTGGCTGCCACCATTACAAGCCTTGCCTACAGGCTCTGATTTTTGCGTTTGTCCCCTTGTATCTGCCATGCTTCTTTAAAAGAGAGCTGAAATACAGACAATATAAAACCCAGTCCTTTTCCACAGCAAGGCAGCCTAACTGCTGGTTTTTCACACTGAGAAGTTTAAACACAGAGGTATAAGATCAGGATATTATCCCGGTCACTCCTTGACCGGGGTAGAGAGAGAGTTACAGGTCAAATATAAATACCCTTTGATAAGTCCAAAAGGAATAAAACTGTACATCAAACTATACTGAGATTCACTTTGACTCTTACTTTTTTAATTTATGAAATTAATAGGATTGATCACAATCAACCTTCCCCCTCCCCCGGTGATTCATTTAAATGCCTGGATAATCACTACTTTACCCACTATCACAAAGTCCTTCTCCCACAGTAAAGATACCCCTGTAACTTGGAAAATCAGGACTTTCCTGTGTTCACCGTGACTGTTTTGTGAACTTGTTTATCAGCTACATAGACATGCTGCAAGGCCTTCAGTGGGCTTGGGACCACAAGTGAGTGTGTGGTGCAAAAAGGACCTCACCATGCAATTTAGCAGATTCCAAAAAGGGAACAAAAATCCTAAGAGAAGGCATTCATGACAGTAAAAATTATGGTTGGTGAAACTTGGCTGAGGAATTCATCTTTCTAAAAAGATTTACCTAATGTCTTAGGGTTAAATTCAGCCTTGAAAGGACCTATTTGAAATCATGTTGTTCTTGCATCTGGCTGAGGACATCCTACCCCAAATTAACCACACACAAATGCCATTTTTAGTGCATCAACATTTGATTAAGTCAAGGGTTCACATCCTTTGAAGCATAATTCTTTGTAGATGCAATATAGTCAATAAGTGTTGGAATGCTTTTTATGTTCGGATGAAGTAAATTTTCTGGTTAGATAAGATGTTCTCTATAATAAATTTTTATTCAGTGTTTATTAAGAACCATGCCACTATGTGTCAGGCTGGTTTTCTGCTTTAGAAATCATAGTCTACTGAATATAATTTGATTACTTCTTTTTTTTTTTTTGCGGTACCGGGGATTGAACACAGGGGCATTCTACCTCCGCGCTACGCCCCCGGCCCTATTTTTTATACTTTATTTTGAAACCGGGTCTCACGAAGTTGCGGAGGGCCTCACTAGGGAGAGAGAGAGAGAGAGAGAGAGACAGAGACTGAGACAGAGACAGGGAGAGAGAGAGCGAGAGAACTGAGGCTGGCCACAAACCCGGATCATCCGGTCTCCGCCTCCCAAAGTACTGGGATTACAAGCGTGCGCTACCACGCCCGGCCCTGATTACTTCTTAAGTGATGGTAACTTTAAACGTGCAGCAAGATATTAAATATATTTTAAAATAGTATTCTGGATTTTAATCACTATAATTTTAAAGTCCAGGATAGAGAACATAAATAAAAATATAGAAATATCTGAATAAAGGATCTTTCAAATAAATACGTTTAATGATTTTAAATAGCTTCATGTGCTTTCAGATTATCATTATGATTATTAAATCTGTATCCTAAGTGATGTTGAAGATATGACTTATACCAACTAAGGATATATTCTAAAAGATCTCTTTGTAAAATACAAGCATATGATTTATTTTCATTGCAGCATTATTCAAAAGAGCTGAAAGATGGTAGCAACCTAAGTATCCATAAGTTGATAAAAAAGGGTTAGAAATTCAAAATTCTAGGTAAGAATTTTAAACTCTCAAGATTAAAGATTTGAGCCTGAATATGTCAAGGAGGCAGTGGAGCAAGTGATAGAGAAATGACTGGAGAAAGAGCTAAAAAAAGAGAGAGGCCAGAAGACCAAGTAAGAGACAAGGTGTTTGGCTAAGGACACAAAGAGACCTAGCACAGGGCCAGGTATAGAGGTGATACAGGATTACAGACATATAAACTGCCAACTTTTATATCTGTTCTCAGAGTGAGTCCTTAAAACAGTAAGATTCTATTGAACAACAGCTATTTTTTAGATAATCAATGGATCAATGTTTCCAAAACATGATTACAATCGTACCACCGTCTGTATTCTAGCCATCTATATTTGTTATGTCCCCACTATTTCCTCCTTCATATTCCTATGCTTTTTATTCAGACTATTCTCAGACTAATACAGTGCTGTCTGGTGGAGCTTTTTCTGTAAATTAACATGGTCTTTATCTACATGGTCCAGTAACAGAAACCACTAGCCATATGTGGTCAGAGCCTAGTGGGTTGGATAGCATGGGTCTAAAATACCCTTCCCAAGTTCCAAATCTCTTGAAATGCTACTCTTTTCCTTTTGATATCCAACATGGTAGCGAATACTAGTCTCTCCCCTCCCTTTTTCTGCTTCTGTGTGCCTCTTCCCTGGCCTCTCAGCTTTTGTTTCTAATAGCTTATAACTATGACTCACTTCAGAGGACTTAACTACTGGAGCCATTGTGCACACAGGGGCAGAACTCAGAGGGTCTGGGAGTTCATGGCCTGCCCACCACCCCAGCCCCAGGGCAGCCCTTAGCCCCTGGATGACTGATGCAGAAATGAAAAACCAGCGCTCTCCCCTTTAACTCAAGCCAACTCCGTTAGAACTCAGACTGTAGACTCCTGCAATATCAGGCTGAAGCTACCCTCTGCAGGGCTTTCCCTGAAATCTCACCCTTGTATTTGGCTTTTTTCCTTTCCTTGCTCTATTTCTATCTTCTTGCTAGTTTCTCCTGGGTGTACTTCCTCAATAAATCACTTGCATGTGAATCCTTGTATCAGACTCTAAGTCTGGGGAATTCTAACAAAGACAAACAAAAATGTTGTGAAACTTCTCCCAGGCCCCAGTCGGAATTAATTACTAACTTCTCGAAGCCTCTATAGCATGTTATTTATAGCTCTATTATAGCACCAATTAAGTATTAAGCCATAATATTTTATGACTGGGTCCTTGTTATGGATTGAATTATGTCCTCCCAAAATACATTTGTGGAAATTCTGACTTCCAATGTGACTGTATTTAGAGAAAGGATCTTTAAGGAGGTAATTTAGATCTAAGGAAGTCTTAAGGGTGGAGTCCTAATCTGATAAAACTAGTTCCTTCTACCGGGAAGAAGAGATTGCAGAGATCTTTCTTCTGGAGCTTGCACAGAGTAAAGTCCATGTTGGGACACAGTGGGAAGGCAGTCATCGGGAAGCCGGAAGAGGCCCTCATCAGAGTCTGCAGGCACCGTGACCTTGGACTTTCAGCCTTCAGAATTGAGAGTCTGGAAGACTAATACAGTTCCCAGCTAGGATGTGAGCTCTTCTGAGTAGGAATCATTTCATAGTCACCCTGTATCCTCTTGCTCGATGTCCTACAGGTTTGACAAAGTATTCCTTGAATTCATTTGAACATAAAGGAAAAGGTGGTCATAATGGCCTTTTCATTGTGTTTAGTAAAACTATTTCATGATTTAAAGTTATTAAAATATAGAAAAGGCTGGGCGTGGTGGCGCACGCTTGTAATCCCAGTACTTTGGGAGGTGGAGACCGGAGGATCTGGGTTCACGGCCAGCCTCAGCGCGCGCGATCTCTCTCTCTCCTCTCTCTCTCTCTCTACTTACTTAGTGAGGCCTTCCGCAACTTCGTGAGACCCGGTTTCAAAATAAAGCATAAAAAAATAGGGCCGGGGGTGTAGCGCGGAGGTAGAACGCCCCTGCGTTCAGTCCCCGGTACCGCAAAAAATAAATAAATAAATAAAATAAAATATAAAAGAGATTGTTGCCATAAGGTATTTATTTATTGTACTGTATATTCATTCCATATTCAGTGATGATGGCGAGCAGTTCTTTAAATTAAAAGATTAATACAAAAAAATGGCCCACATCCTCACTGACAATGATGATACTTTTTGATTTTTGTGAGTTCTTTAGAAATTCATAATTCATGTGTATTACTGAGCCAAATCAGCAAGAGCACACACAACAGAAGGAAAAAAGGCCAGTCCCTTCCCACTCTGTTGATGACAAGTTACAAACATAGACCATGTTGAATAGCTTGAAACTATTTAGAAATATACAGTTGACACTCAATAAATATTTAGCAGATGAACAAATAAGTAGAATTTAATTATAAGAAAAAGCAAGTCATAGAATAGTATATATTTTACAAAAATAAAATGTAGTATATACAGCAAATAAAAAACAGAAAAAATTATGCTAGAATGTTACAAATGGATAGTTTTGAATGCTGAAATTTGGGGAGGTTTCTATTTCCTTCTTCATGCTTTATTGAATTTTCCGTATTTTCTACATGTACATCTTTTTTTTTGCGATACTGGGGATTGAACCCAGGGGCATTCTACCTTCGAGCTACACCCCCAGCCCTATTTTTTATTCTTTATTTTGAAACAGGGTCTCACTAAGTTGTGGAGGGCCTCACTAAGAAAAAGACTGGACGCGAACCTGCGATCCTTCTGTCTCAGCCTTCCAAGTACTGGGATTACAAGCATGCACCACCACACCTGGCCTACATGTACAATTTTAGAAGTCAGAAAAAAATATTTTAAAAGTTTCTAGACATATCCACATCTTACCAGCTCTGCCTACTCCCCCAATCAGCAATAATAATTAAAAAATAGTCAAGTTTACATACAGGGGAATAATAATGAAAATAACTACTTTTGCTCATTGATAAATTATTTATAATTCGATCAGATACAAAGAAATTGGCTTCTGATGTTGAGTTGCGGGTTCGAGTGTTCGAAGTGAGAGACCAATTCCACCAATCGATAATGCAAAAGCAAAGGAACTTTATTAGCTAGCTCAAGCTAGGGTCCGAGTCTCATCCAGCACAGTGGAGTATTGACCTCGGACCCCGAGCTCTAGATTACTCAGGCTTTTATACATTTTGATTACATATATAGTTGGCAACAGTTAGGGGTATTTGGAGTTCACTGATTGGCTCGTCACACCTGGGGAGTTGGGGACTTTACATCATTGTTCTGATAGGCCTCACCAAGCGGCAGTTTCCATGAACTATTGGTTCAGGCCCCACTATCGTTCTGATAGACCCCACCGGGTGGTAGTTTCTGTGGGAACACTTTTTGGACCTATTGGTTTTAGGCCCTACCATTGTTCTGAAAGGCTTCATCAAGCGATGGTTTCTGTGGGAACATCTCTGAGAAACAGAAACTTAGGCCTAGCCTAGTTCCTTTGGAAGCACAGCCTGTCATGGCTGTTCTTCGGCCTCACACTGAAAACTTGATTTTATGAGTCAGGCAAACCAAAGCAATGCCTTACAATAAAGAGGTAACCAAACACAACCCACATGAAGCCAATCTGATGCACAATTTGATTCTTTCCTCGTGTACTCTTGCAAAACCCATGTCCTTATGACAAAGTGCACTGATCTGAACACTTAACATTTCAAATACATCCTTATTAGATTGATTGAGAATTTAATGAATTGGTTTGTCCGAAAGAACTGGTCGCGTCAGGTTGATTCCATCATGTAAATATTTTTAAATGGACAGAAAGTATTAATTCAGAGATAAATCACTCTGAGAATCCCAATTTTACAAACTGCTCAGATATTTCAAGGAAATATCCTAACATCTCCCCCTTGTAATGTACCTTTGGCAATGAAGTTATTTAAAAAAAAAAAAAAGACACCTGAGCTTGGAGGGGGAGATGACCCATAAAGTTTTAGATAAGCTTTATATTTGATCCCTGTCTAAAAGAAAATATTTGATAAGTGTATAATAGTATTTCTTTTCAAAATGTATTCATCTTATTTCCATGTATTATACATATATTAGCATCAAGAAGTCAGTAGGTCAATTATTACCCTTAATTTGCTAATAAGAATCTGAAGCCACAGCTCAGTCATCACAAAGCCAAGCTGTCAATGGAGCAGAGCACTACTGACCAGGTGCTTTCCAACAGGTAGAGTCCTAAACATCTGAAGGGTGGTCTGCACATTTGAAGCTAGGAGGAAATAATATTCCTTTACCACCTCAGGAAACTGCTGAGTGCCCTGGTCTCCTGAGAAACCCCTCCCCCAAGGCTTGGGGGGAATGCCCCACACAGCATGGGAGCAACATGGCGCCACTCACACCTCAGCGGGGCTTGCTTTGCCCCAGCCATCCATCTGGGTGGTCTTCAGGGGAGGCCCTCAGAGGAACAGGGATTAGAACCAGAATTGCCATGCCACCCACACCATTCCTAGTGTTAGAACCCGGCCAGCTAAAATATATTGGCTATCCTAAAATAATAAAAACAAATTAATGGAACTGCCTCAAGGGAAATCAAGTTCCACTTACAGGTCTAGTGGCAGAAACAGCTGTTAAAATTCACTAAATTGGAAGTTCCATAGTAGTTTCTTAAGGATGTTTTTCAAAGTCTTTGGCCCACTACTTAAAAAAAAAAGCTGGTTAAATATTATTCATCAGAAGGCATTTGGGGGAAGGATATGGAGTGCATTTTGAAATCTGCATAGGATATAAAATTGTGGCTGGACCATTTGCAAACTTTAAATTTCAGTAGACTTTGACAAACAGGCCCATTGTAGTTTTACATTATAAGAAGGGGAAACCATTGCTTCATTAAAAACCCCAGAAGCCTTTCTCTGAGGACTCAAAGCCCCAAAAGCTTTCCACTAAGTATGATTTTCCTTATCAAAGGAACTTCTATAAGATGTTTAGAGATTTTTATAAGTCTGGCTACAAGTCCTATAATAATTTAAAACCTGTTACTTTAAATTTATTTAAGTTGTTTATATACTCCCTCCTCATCCCCAAGGATAATTCTCTGCTATTAAAAAGATTATACCTGTCATATAAATGAACTATTTCAGGAAAAATTCCTACAATGTTAGTAATAAAGGAATGTGTCTGACAAGAAAAGAAATGGTGCTGTGTGCATGTATGTTTCTAGCACTCTGAACTTCATCTTGATGTATGATTACAATGCACCAATTTAAAAAAATGGGTTTAGTGACTTTATTTCAAATTCTTCATCATTTTTTTTTTTTGTGTGTGGTACCGGGGATTGAACGCAGGGGCGTTCTACCTCCACGCTACGCCCCCGACCCTATTTTTTATGCTTTATTTTGAAACCAGGTCTCACGAGGTTGCGGAGGGTCTCACTAAGGAGAGAGAGAGAGAGAGAGAGAGAGAGCTGAGGCTGGCCGCGAACCCGGATCCTCTGGTCTCCGCCTCCCAAAGTACTGGGATTACAAGCGTGCACCACCACACCCGGCACAAATTCTTCATCTTTAAAAAAATAAAAGGAGAGGTTGATTTAGATGATGTCTGAGGACTTCTTTGGCTTTTGAGCTCTAGAAACTAGAATTCGAAGAGGGCTACTTATACCAATAAGTAGCATCCAGCTCCATGGGCAGAATTAATGCATTCATTCAGCAAGAATTTGAGGGTGCTGACACTGCAAAACAGTGTTCAGAAGAGTATCTGTTGAGGTAGTTTGATTAAAAATAAAAAAACTCAACTCTGGCTAACTACAGGTAGAAGGGAAGCCATTGGAAGGTCATGGTGGGGCTCCAGACCCAAAGGAAAACCTACAGAAGCAGGAGCCCGAAAGGACAGGAATCAGAACCTTTTTGGGATCCAAGTGTCCAATCTTCAGGACATTGCACTAGGCCCAATTGGATCCAGCCATTTTTCTTTTGCCCTTTAGCCTCTGGCCCCAAGAGTCTAAGCTTGGAGGAGAGTCTATTGCCTGTATAGTCATTGATGTTAAATGGTCATTCTGCCCCCTGGCAAGAGTCCTTTTACTCACATAAAGGCTGAAAAGCTAAAAGCTATATCCCCCAAGCTTCATTGCCGCCTGTGTTCTAGAAGGTACTTAGTATTTAGCTAATCGCCTGCCTTTGTGTGAGATCAGAAAGGCCAATGTGAGGCGGAGGCCACACTGGTTCTGCTTCTGCAGTTTCTAGTGTAGAACATGATGTCAGCATGCTTGATTTTTCTGCAACAGTTTTAGCTGAAGTCCCAAAATCCAGCCACTGGCTTAACAGGCGGTAAGAGGCAGGACATGGATCATCCATGTTGTAGGTGCAGGCCATGGGTCTGCAGCCAATGATTCTGGCTGCAGTTTCTAATCCCCCAGTCATAGCTGAGGCAGCATATTCCTGGAGCCATGGTTGCAGTGGTAACCAAAAGTTGGCATCATGGTTCCTAACCTTAGTGCCCTGATGGTAAGCTCTTTGCAGAAGAGTCTTGCTCATCTTCAAATAATTCTGGGAACCCCTGTCCTCCACTAAGAAACTCCTTTCTGCTTTTATCAGTAAAGAGACTTCCAGTTGAGTCTATTTGACCATCATGGCTTATATACCGACCTCTCAACCAAAACTGCATGCACAATGGAAGAGACAGAATTCCCCTAAAGAAAATAAGGTGCCCTTAGAAAGAAATAAGGAGGAGGAATGAATTGTGGGTGGCAGAAAACAACAAACTGCCATCCTGTAAATGAATACAAAGACAGTCATCATCCTTCCAGAGTATCTCGTAGGCCCACTGTACAAACTACCGTTTTCTGAAGTTTGCAAATTTTATGATGCATTGTGAAAGCTTAGCGACCACAAGGGAAGTCAGAAAGGGCTTCTTAAGGGGACTCATCTAGGCCTGAAGGCTCAAGTACCTGTGAAGACTTTTTCATGTTTTAATTTATTTTTTGAGAAATTGATTAGTTAACATGTATTCTGTGTGTGAACACACACGCACACATGTATGTGTTAAGTATCTAAATAAAGACTGAGGAGTCAAGGAGTAAAGAGAAAAGTTTCATTTTGAGCTTTTCTTTTACTAATACTTGTAAATTCCATAATTGGACAGATACCCTACAAAGGCATACAAATAATCAAGACACTATAGACTTGGGTTAGCCAATAGAAGATCCCAAGAGCCCAACCTCTGAACTTCCAAGCCATACTCAGAGGCAACAGAGAAGCAGGCACCTTCCTATCTCTGTCCTTTAATTGCCCTGTGCATCCTGACCTCCTTAGATAGAAATCAAATTTAATTCCTGAACACATTTCCAATGCTAATTTCCAGTGTTATCCCTGAACTCCCATATCACCTGCTTATTTTTATGAGTTCCCAACATTCTTCCCCAGGCTTAGTTTGCCTTTCATGGTCATGATCACTGGTTCATAGATTCATCCCTAGGGATACTAGTTTGGGGTCCACATTATTATTCCTTCAACTTCAGATAGGGCTGTAGTTTTATTTCTATCTTTTTGTGTGTGTGCATATGACATCTGCAGCCCTATTTTATTTTTTATTTTGAAACAGGGTCTTGCTAAGTCGCTGGGGGTCTCACTAAGTTGCTGAGGCTGGCCTTGAACCTCCAATTCTCCTGTCTCAGATTCTCAAATACTGGGATTATGAGCATGAGCATACACCACCACGCCAGGATTTATTTCTCTCCTGATCTATAACTCTGCTGTTTTTTTTACCAGGCCAGTTCACACACTGAGTTCAATTTGTACCTGCATTGGAAATGCTGCTGAGACAATATTGTCACAGTGATGCTTTGACCCAAACTCACACAATGTGTTTTATGTGCCACCTGATAGCACCATCAAGAGCATGATGGGAAAGAAAACAAACACAGCTTGAGTTTCCATTTTTGCATCAGGTATGCTTCCAAGACCTTTCCACGTGCTAGTGTTATTCACTTCATATAATTTATACAGTGGTTTGCATCCCAGAGCCAATCATCCTTCTGTCTGTGTCAGCACTTCTCAGGGACGGGCTACACTAGTACCCGACTTGACTAAGTACCTCCCTCCCAACATCCTGCCTTCCAGGTAACCCTCAAATCCATTTCCTCGGCCCTTGCTTTCACCCATGCCATCCTCAGAACCCACTCCGGTCTGATCTCCCTGTTTTTCTATTCTTTTCCTGTTTCCAATCTTTCCACAGTGAATCTCTGACTCCAGCCCCAAATTCCAGCCAGTTCTAAGTAAAATGCATATCCCTTCAGATGCCAATACTGACCTCAAAGAGAAAAAGAGAAAAATTATGATAGGGACCAAATTTCTAGCATTCCTACCATTTTTCTAGAACTGGGCCCACCTGTTTTGAATTAGTGGCATATGGCAAGTGAATGTGATTCTCCCAACAGGATAAAAATGAGTAGATGTTATTTATCACATAATTTCTCAAAGCTCTTCCTCTCTTCTTGACCTTCCACATTTTCTTTCCAAGTGGCAAGAGGAGTACTAAAAGATAAGTTCTTAAAAAATGATAGAATGTTCCTCAAAAGATTAGGGAGCAATGGTAAAATGAATAAACAATAACATAAGCAGCCCAGAGGAGACGTCTGTGAGCTGCTAAACAGAGGAGAGTTCTGATTTCTCCACGCACACACTTTCAGGTGCACAAACCCACACACAAACTCACCATTTTCTTTTCTGTGGCGGCAGTTAAAAGTCTAGTGTATTGCATTGCCTCCATTTTTTTTCACACACTCAATCCCCAAGCATTAAAGCTGTTAAAGAAAAATCTATTTTTGCAACAGGAGTCCTGGTATTAGGTGCTGGGTGAGACCAACCTTTTTAAACAAGTTGGGCCCTGGCTGAGAAAAAAAGGTGCTAAGTTCCTAAAAGAACTGAGAAGTTGGTTCAGCCACCTCTCCAGGGTTTTGAGGTGTTAGTACAAAGCATTTGTACCTCCCCCTACTCCCACCCCTCAACACGTTAATATGAGAAATGGGAGCCAGAAAGAATTCATCTTTTAGAGCAGTATTATACCCTGGTGTTTTAATAAAAATGAACGATTTCCTCCCTGCAGCTCCCCCTGCTGGAAAGAGGGGACTTTTCCTCCCTGAATCCAAAGAAGGGCAGCCCTGTAAGAATTCTGGTAAGGTTTAAGGGAACTACAGGAAGTACAGACTCATGTTTCATTTCTTGGTTTTATATCTGCTTAGGAAGTGGGTTGGATCGCCTGCCAATGCTACTCAAGCAAGGAATACAGGACACTGGGAAGGGTGGTGTGGTGACGAGTCCTTATGGAGAGAACCAGGACCAGATTTGTCCCCATCCACCAGAGTCTAGCCCCTGAGAGGTCATAGGTGATAGACCCCAGGGGCTTGGGGCTGCAGAAGTACACAGGGCCTGAAGTCTCGCAGGGAACCACAGCAGCATGGGGGCAAAGAGAACTTGTAGAGAAATGTTAGGTGAGGCTACCAGCCATATATCAGAATGTGAAAAGAATGAAGATATTTTACCTTTTATGTATTATCACATATTAGACTATAAATGATTCATACATTTATCTGAAACTGGCTTCAAGAAGGGACTTCAAAACTAGTTTGAGCAGCTAAGAAGAACAAGCATCATTTTCCATATCAGTCACTTTGAAAGAGAAATCATGTGGATACACTTATTTTGTCACACCTGTTCAAAAGAATTTCAGGCCAGGCGTGGTGGCGCACGCTTGTAATCCCAGTACTTTGGGAGGCGGAGACCGGAGGATCCGGGTTCACGGCCAGCCTCTCTCTCTCTCTCTCTCTCTCTCTCTCTCTCTCTCTCTACTTAGTGAGGCCCTCCGCAACTTCGTGAGACCCGGTTTCAAAATAAAGGATAAAAAAATAGGGCCGGGGGTGTAGCTCGGAGGTAAAACGCCCCTGGGTTCAATCCCCGGTACTGAAAAAAAGAAAAAAAAGAATTTCAGTACTTTACAGTCTCAGTTTACATGGATCATCTCATAACTGAAATAGCTGCAATATTCCCACTGAAGACTTCCAATGGTGGCTTCTTATGATTAAATTTTGATCACTTCTCTCCATTTCTTGACCATAGGCAGCAATGTGTTGAGAAATGTTTAACAAAAGGGTCTCCTGGGAGGAAAGATACATGTATAGATTGCCACTGCCTGTGGTGTAAACACTCCTACCATGGCTAACCTTAAACTAACCATGTGACACTAATCAATGAAGAATGAGAAGAGACTGGCACGATCAGCTCTCAGGAGCCAGAGCTGAACACATCACAGAACTAAAATTAAGCACTATTAAGATCCACTCAATCTTTACCATGGGTTTACTTAAAAGCGTTGTTGGACTGTTGCTTTTTTATTTTATGCTGGGTATACTCCCTCAAGTAATTCCAAGTATGGAGAGAATAAATATAATACTTAAGTACAACTGAGAATGAAAAGGAAATAGAGAAAATGAAAAATATCAGTTTCTCTCAAAGAAGTCTTGATAAACAAAAAAGCCAATTGTGCACAGCATGGTAGGTAACTGTCATGTTTTGAAGACAGAAAAATAGTCCCACTAGCTTTAAGACTGTCGCCATAATGATTCGAACTGTAGTATATTTTAAAGCATAGGCCTTTGGGGTGGATTTAATGATGGTGGCTTATAAAACACCTAGATAGTATGGGGAACTCACAGAACTTTCTCTTCTTTTGTATTAGGAATTAGCTTAGTAGCTACACAAGGAATCATAGTTTTTATACCTCTGCAAAGGAGATAAGACCAGAATTTAAAAGTCGGTAGAGTTTTTATACTAAAGAAAAGATATATATAAAACATTTTTTGTCCATTTTTCAGTTGATGGACACCTAGGCTGGTTCCATAATTTGGCTATCGTGAGTTGCACTGCTATAAACAATGGAGTTTTATTCAGACATAAGAAGAACAAAATTAACTCATTTGCAGGAAAATGGATGAAATTGGAGCGCATTGTGTTAAGCAAAATAAGCCAGACTCAGAAAGTCAGAAGTTTTCTCTTATATGTGGAAGCTAGAAAGAAAAAAGGACAGAAGGGAGACCAGTGAAGTAGAGGAAGGGGATGAGGAGAAGGGAGTAGAGAGAAAGGGTAGGTACTAAGGAATGAGATTGACCAAATTATGTCTGTGCTTATACAAACATGTAACAACAAATCCCACTATTATGTAATAGTGGTATAACAATGCACCATAATGCACCAATTTTTTAAAAAGAAAGAAAGAGGAGTTGTATTCCCAGACTGGTTGAAGGGTATACTCTTGGAAAACTACTGAAGCCCAGAGATCCTTTACAGCAAGTGGTTTCTGAAGTAAGATTTCTACCAGGGTCTCTGAAGTTATATTCTGCATACATTCAGATCTTCAACTGTAGCCAAAATGGAGATAAAAATGACCATGGCCCAATTAAGGTGCTCTCTCAGAGAATGAAATAAAAAGATTTTGACTAGCATTGCTCTCTCTTAGAGAAAAATACCAGGAAGTCATACAGTTTTCAATCAAAAGCAACAACAAAAGAATTAACAGCATGACTTCAATTTCACATCTACATTAACAATTCAAGAAGAACATTTTTGCAATCTGTGAGTAGACAATTTTATCACTGGCCAAATTCAATTACATGTTGAACTAAGGCCAAGTCAATTAAAAAAAAAAGCATAGCCAGGACTTTCTGAATTCCCACTCAAAACTTTTATAGTTTACTTTGATTTTGATATGCTACATTTACACACTCCAATTATGCCCTTATAAAGTTCAGTGAGCAGCATGAGCTCAACCCATATCTGGCAGCATGAAGACCTTCCACTCCATGGCCCATTCCTGCCTGACCCCAGTTATCCCATTTCATAATAGCTAGGACCATAGTACAGAGCTGAATTAAAAGGTCTTACTCCTTCCCTGCTATATTAAATAGAGGAAGAGGCTATTATAATGGTTTTATTTTAGGCCCTGTTTAGGTAAATGATGCAATAAATACAGTCCCTCATCAGTATCATATTTACTTACATTTTTTCTCCTGTCATAATCCATTCTCCTCTTCTTTATAGGTGGATGGATAGATGGATAGATAATAGATAGATAGATAGATAGATAGATAGATAGATAGATAGATAGATAGATGATAGATAGATGATAGATTTTAGATAGAATCAACTATATAACTGCCCCAAGGGATGTCACCCATATTTTAAAAGTATTTCTAGGCATGTAAAGGTATAAGCAATTCCTGCAATGAGTCAGAAAATTGTTAGTCCAATATTGCACAGATTGACAAAGAAGCAAACCTAACCAAGAAAATAAATCCTGTGAGGTACCAGCAGGCAGAATGTGACTTCAGAGCTTAAAGCCCAACTCATAATACGTTGAGAGTACCTACCTCGGAAGTCACTTCTTCCCTGAGTATTTCCAGCAGCATTCCCTGTGAACCTATTAAATAGGAAATGGCGAGCCAGGGACTCAAACATTAAAGTAAAGTGACATTCATCTTGGCATGGCTTTATGGAACTGGCCCTATTGGGGAAAGAGATGACCACCAGACACTCAAGGAACTTTCATAACTGTGAGTGAAAGTAGGGCAGCCACAAGCAGGATGGGACAGGAGGACTATTTTAAGGATTCCCTGAAGCAGAGCTTCAAATGATGAGGCCCAGCTTTGTCACATTGGCCGGATGGGGATGTGCTTTTAAAGACCTTAGACTAACACAGGAAACTCAGACAGAGCAGGCAAAAGGCTCCCATTCTGCAAATAGCAGCTGCAGCTACACCTCCAAGAACAGAATGAGTCCTTTTGTCTGTACTTATTCAAATGATGAGGCTTCGTCAGTGTCATCTTGGAATTGGAAGTCTATACTGCAAGTGATCTGACCTGGACAGAGAACATTATTTGGAATAATTCGCCTCAGTAATATATGTATCAGGTGGTAAGTCAATACATAAAGAACTGTTACATAAGATTTTAAAAACTAGAACTATAGTAGTTAGTAAACACATGAAAAAAAAAGCTCAACCTAAATAGTAGTTAAAGATACTAGTTACGCTGGGCATGGTGATACATATGCCTACAATCCCAGTACTTGGGAGACTGAGACAGGAGGATCGCAGGTTCAAGGCCAACCTCAGCAACTTAGTGAGACCATGTTCTGAAATATAAATAAAATAGGGCTGGGGTACAGCTCAGAGGTAGAATGCCCCTGGGTTCAATCATCCCCAGTACCAAGAGGAAAAAAAAATTTATTCAATTAATAAGATTATCATTTCTCATCTGGTTGAAGACTTTTGATTAATAATATTCCAGTGTTAGGAAAAATTTCAGGAAAACTGAGACTCATATATATTTATTTCTTTGTTAAACATTTATCAAGCATATACCACATGCCAGACACTATTACAGATGTCAGGAATATGTAATGACCAAATCAAGCAAACTCTTTGCCTTCATGGAGCTTACATTCTATAAAAAAATGAGTTATTAAAATAACTTTAGGCATGATAACACTACAAAAAGTAAAATAGGGCATTGGATAAACAGTGACAGGAGAAGGGTCTATTTTAGACAAGTGGGATAAGACCTCTCAGAGGAGATGATATTTGAGTGATTATAGCAATGTGAGAACAATTCTAGCTCCAAAAACATATGTCAAGGAAAACAATGTGTCTAAAAATATTTCATTGTAAAGTTAATTGCACTCTATTTTATAATTGCAGAAAAATGGAAACAACATAAAAGGTACTGCAGTTTTCTGCTTGTTCTTTGTCTCTCTTGGATCACCTGCTCTGGCAGAAGCTGGCCGCCATATTGTGAGCAGTCCTACAGAGAGGCCCATGTGTCAAAGAACTGAGGCCTCCTGGCGACAGTCATATGAATAGGCTTGGAAGGGATCCCTAGCCACAGTCAAGTGTTCAGATAACTGCAACTCCAATGTGGCTTTAACCTCATGAGAACCCAGAACAGGAAGCACTTGGTTAAGCTGCCCCATAGGTCCTGAACTACAGAAAAGTATGAGCTCCTAAACAATTGTTTAAAGATGCTAATTTTTTAGGGCAATTTGTTATGCAGCAATAGCCAAATAATATGCTTGGCCAGAAGAAAGCCTTTGTAGAAAGACTTGTTGTAGAAAGTTGAACGTAATTTACATTTGGAAAATACCCCCTACCCCGCCAAGTTTGCCATTGTTTCTATTACTGTATATCTTATACTCATCTCAGACTCTCATACCGTCATGAAGATATTTAAGCTGAAAGCACCTGTAAGACTTTTCACCAGATGTACAATGGAAGCTGTGTATTTTAAAGAATTGGTCCAAGCCAAATGTTTTCATAACTCAAGAAAAAAAAGGAAAGAAAAAACAGAGCTTGTGAGATAAAAATTGTTTGTGAAAAGCATATAGTAGCTAACTCCCACTTGAAGACTGTTTTACATTGAGGTGTTTTTTGGTTTTTTTTTTTTTTTTTGGTGACACTGGGGATTGAACCCAGGGGCATTCTGCCTCTCACCTATACCACTAGCCCTATTTTATTATTATTTTGAAACAGGGTTTCACTAAGTTGCTGAGGCTAGGGTTGGACCTGCAATCCTCCTGTCTCAGCCTCCCAAATACTGGGATTATAGGTACAAACCACCATACCTGGCTTTCTATTGAGATCTTAAAGACTGTAGGACATCCTTCAGGAAAGAATTCTGTGTCTGGCATGGTGGCGCATGCCTGTAATCACAGTCCTTGGGATGCTGAGACAGGAGGATTGCAGGATCACAGCCAGCCTCAGTAACTTAACAAGGTCCTCAGCAACTTAACAAGGTCTTCAGCAACTAAGTGAGACCCTGTTTCAAAATAAAAAATAAAAATTAGGACTGGGGTTATAGCTCAGAGGTAGAACACCCCTGAGCTCAATCCCCAGTACCACACACAAAAAAAATTATGTTTAATTTTCTTTAGTCTTTCCCAAAATTTAGTCAACTACCTTTTTCTTCCTTCTTTCCTCTTATTTTTTATTGCATAATAGCTATTGTCATACTCTGGAACACTTCAAGAGATGATGTTCCATTTGGTAAAGCTGCTAAAATGGTGAGGTTTGCAATATCACCTGTGTTGGATTAATAGAGAGATGGCCTAAGTGTTGGTTCTTTCACACATTTAGGTGAATAGCTAGAGCCCTGCCTTGCCTGGTGTCTTAGAAATTTGTCTTATCTACTTTTTAAATCATAATCCATTGTTAAACATGGGTGTTTAGGGGAATCACACCATTATGTATAATTATTATGTGCAATAAATTTTTTTAAAGAAAGAAATAAAATCATTCATTTTAAATTGGTCTGGCATGAGGGTTGAAAGCAATAGAAAAAGATAGACCCAGAGGAAGCAGAGCCTGAAAAGCCCACTGGTACAGGGATGGTTCTTGGTTACAGGAGGTTCCAATCCAACTGTAAATCCTATAATGCAATCCAGTGGGGCAGTAAGGATTTGCTCTCCCAAGAGTACCATGACATACAACTTACTCATGGAAATCCAGCCCAGAAGCTAGTAAGTCAATCAATATAGTTTTGTGCCTTGCTGCTCAAAGTGTGGTCCCTAGCCTAGAAGCATCAGCATCTCCTGGACACTTGTTAGAAAAGCAGAATTTCAGACCATTTGTAGATGCTACTTATTAGGTGGCTTATAAAACAGGAAATAGTGGTAGCTTATAAATATATACTAGATTGAGACATAGCCAAACACATACCTACACACACACACACACACACACACACACACACACACACACAAATAGGGCTTGGAAAAAGTAATTACAGAAGGTATCATCTCATAAGTTATGTCAACCTTTTTTTCCCAAAAAAATGAGAAAGTAGCATTCCAGCTAACCATTGCTGTGTAACAAAAAAAATACAAAATTTAATAGGTTAGAACAACACTCAATTAACATGACTCCTAGTTTTTGCAGATCAAGACTATGGATAGGGTTCGGCTAGCTGGTTCTATCCTTGGGACTCATCAGGCTATAGTCAGATAGTGTTTGGGATTGGATCATCTCCAGTCTCACTCATTCATACTTCTGGAGCTGGATGCCACCCTATCCCCCTATCCCTATGTGGTCTCTCTGTATGGACTTTCTATCATGGGGTCTTTGGAGTAACCAGACTTTTTATATGACAGGGAGATGTTCATGTAATTCTATTGTAAAATAATAGTGCCATTTTGGTCTTTCTTGTTTCTCTTTTATTTCTCAATTTGTTTAGGACCCAGGAAGGAAATAAAGGTGCTATTTACTAGGGCCTCTTATGAACTCAACACTGTGAATTACTTTCTTCTCACTTCTAGGGAGTCTTTTGCTTAGGGCTCTGCTGTGCTATACTTACACCCTATTTCCTCAAGTCCTCTGAACCTCTTCCCCTTTATCCTCTGCCAACAGCAACTCTATGGTTTCTGTCATGTCCCCAGCCATCTGTTCATCTGCTTGTGCTCCAAACCCTGAGCATTGTACAGAGCTATATGATCATTTCCTTGCCTAGGACTCCAAATGGAAGCCGTGTATGGATGTGAAGCAATCTGGACAGTTGTCCCATGGAGGTGACATGAGGGGGTACAGTAGGGAGTGGCTAAGAATCAGCATAATGGAGAGAGAAGAGCATACCATTTCCCACATCCCTCATCCATAGTTCCAAAAGAAGGATTCTTTTTATTTATCTAATAAAAGAAAAATTGTCAAATCACATTAAATCAAATATATAATCATGAAACTTGTGACAGTGTTCTCCATGCTGTGACAAATGTCAATAACCAATGAAGTGATGTGACCAAGCACCATCACATGAAGACATCTGTGCCTCCTAATCAATATTGTCATCCTATGCTTATGGCCAAAGAGCAGGTACCTCAGGGAAAGATAAAAAAAAGGGAGGGGGATTTATACAGGCCTGTGAGGAAGCTATGGCTAATCTCAGCCTAAGAATACGCAGGTGACACCCTGCCTGCCAGATGCCAGGCTTCTCAGAGCTGTGACAGGGGGAGAAGACCATGAGACGCTTGACTGTTTGTCTCAGGAGCAGTGGAAGACATCTCCAGCTTCCTCTACATCAGTTAAAATTTCCTGACCAGTGGTGGGCCTGGATACAGAGACTGGAGGCCACATAGCTTCATATAAATGTGACAGGACATGACAATCTGAAGCAAAAGAAATGAGATGCAACCTATTCCTACAGCTGCACAAACCCTCATGGATCCTGACTGGGCCCAGCCGCCATTCAAGGCAGTGGACACAGTAGCAAGACAGAGGCAACAGGTGTGAGCTTCCTGGTTGATAGCTGAACAGGCAACCTGCAGCATACCTCTGGAGGGAAGAAGATGGACAAAACCTAGGAGAAGCCAGTCCTTTTGTTCCTAAGGAAGAGACTTACAAAGATTACAGCTCAAGAAAATGATCCTATTTACAATAGCATCAAAGAGAAGAAAATAATTAGGAATAAATTTAACCAAAGAAGTGAAAGATCTATACACAAAACTATAAAATATTGATGAAAAAATTGAAGGAGACAAATCAATGGAAAGATGTGCTGTGTTCATATATTGGATGAATTAATATATTTTAAATGTCCATACCACCCAAAGTGATCTACAGATTCAATACAATCCCTATCAAAATTTCAACAGCATTTTTCACAGAAATAGATAAAAACAATTCTAAAAGTCACATGAAATCAAAAAGAATCATGAATAGCTAAAGCAGTATTGAGAAAGAAGAACAAATTTGGAGGCATTACATTTCTTGATTTCAAATTGTATTACAAAGCTGCAGTAATCCAAGCACTATGGTACTGCCATAAAAATAGACGCAAAGAACCAATGATCGAAATAGAAAGCCCAGAAGTAAACTCACCTATGGTCAACTAATCTTCAACAAAGTTGCCAAGAATACCCAATGAGGATCATTTCTTTAATGAATAGTGTTGGAAAAACTAAATATCCACATGCAAAAAACAAAACAAAATAAAACTGAAATTTGACCCTTAACTTATACCATACACAAAAATCGACTCAAACTGGATTAAAGACAAGCATAAAACCTGAAGCCATAAAAATCCCAGAAGAAAGCATCAGGAAAAAGTTCCTTAACATTGGCCTTGACAATTAATATATATATATATATATATCCAAAAGCACAGGAAAGAAAAATAAAAATAAACAAATTGGATGGCATCAGACTAAAAAGCTTCTGTAAAACAAAAGAAATAATCAACAAAATAAAATGTCACCATGTTGGTCAGATTTTCATTGCTGTGGCAAATACTTGAAATACACCAACTTAAAGGAGGAAAGCTTTATTTTGGTTCATGAATTCAGAGGTTTCAGTCCATGGTCACTTGGCTCATTGCCTTTGAGCCTGTGAGGAGGTGGCACATCATGGCAGGAGTGTGTGGTGGAGGAAAATGCTCACCCCATGCCAACCAGGAAGCAAAAGACTGAGAGAATATTCTCTTCCAGGGCATGCCCCCCAATGACCACTTGCCAATACTGCCACAGGCTGGCAACCCGGCCTTTAACATATGGACCTCTGTGGGACATTCAAGATCCAAACCTTAACAGGCAAATTATGGAATGGGAGAAATATTTGCACACTATATACCTGAAAAAGGGTTAATGTCCAAAATATACCCAAAATATATAAGGAATCAATATAACTCTATAGAGAAAATATAGATGAAGAGATAAGAAAAATGTGAGATATATACATATATATATACATATATATATATGATATTCAACCTTAGAAAAGGAGATCCTGCTATTTTCAACCAAATGGATGACCCTAGAAGACATTAAGTGAAATAAGCAAGACACAGAAAGACATTACTGCATGATCTCACTTATATGTGTAGTCTAAACATGTTGAACTCATAAATACCATGAGTACAATGGTGATTACCAGAGGTTAGAGGGGTGGGACATGGGAAGATGTTGGTTAAAGGCTACAGACTTTCAGTTAGAAGGTGAATACATAATGGAGATCCAATGTACAACATGGTGACTATAGTTAGTAGGAATGTATTGTGCACTTGAAATTTGCTAAGATAGTAGATCTTAACTGTTTTCCCCAAAACAAAAGGGGAGATGTGAATATATGAGGTGATTGATATATTAATTAGATTGATTGGAATTATCATTTCACTATATATCAAAATATCACATTGTGTACCTTAAATATATGTGGTTTTTATTTGCCAATCATACCTCAATAAAGCTGGAAAAAATTAAAACCAAAAAATGGAAGTATTGTCATGCCATCAATTTGCAAAAAAAAAAAAGGTAATTTTTGGCCTTTTCGGAGTAAAAGAAGGAAATTTAGGATATTGCCATTTTTTGTCTTCTGACATGAAGTGTCTTCCTCTTTTCCTCTGTTGTATTTTGTTGTATTGAGTTGCCTTAGTTTGGGTTCCTCTGGAACAAAACCAGAGTTAAGACTCAAGGGTAGATCATTTATTGGGAGGTGATACCAGACCAGGCATGAGGGCATGACACACCAGTTACCACTGTGGGCACTGGAACTCAGCCCACCAGGGCGCTCTAAGAACTGGTGGAGCACACTCACCTCATAGCCATCCCTCAAGGTGTGAGGGGCCAGGCATTTTTCCTAGAGGCAGCAATTCCCCTTTACTTCCCACCCAGAGACTTCTGACAAAGAATCAAAGGTGCTAGCCATTTGAAGTCAGGCCTGGGTGCACAGAAATGGTCACTTGTTTATTACAAAAGTTAATTTTTATCTTTCCAGGTGACTCACTCACTCAACATCATCAGTAGAAAGGCTTTTCCCCTAGTTCCTACAGCTCTAAATTACTGAGCGCCCCATTTTAGAATAGGCTGAAGCTCACATACCAACCTGACCTTTCATGGAAGCTTACCTGCACTGTGTAGACCCAGCCAGTTCCTTTATAGTACTTTTCTATCCCTGTAGAACTTCCAGGGACATAGTAATCAATGAAAACAAAATATATCCACCTAGGGAAAGAAACAATTCATGTCTAATTCAATCTCTTAAAGACTTAACACTATCTGTTGCTTCACTCTGACACATTAAGAAGAGAGAGAAGTAAAAACAGATGGACAGCTCTAGGGTCTTTGAAGGAGAAAAGAGTCCCCAGTTTAGAGACATGGCCTCAAAGAGCTAAACACAAATGTTCTGCAAATATTGATCTGGAAATAATAGAGAAGAGTTTGTCATTGTTTTGTTGTATTTTTTTTCAGAGTACTCTATAAAAATCTTGAAAGATCTCTGGGATGTCTTATTTACAACTTAAAAGGAAAGCATATTTTTTACAAGTTTTATGACAGTTACTTAAAAAGTACATCAGTTTTTTAAAATAATCTCATTGCATTTTGTCATAATAACCCGAACTCTGCTTCTGAAAGTACCCGCCCACTCAGAGAGCAGTTTGCACACTGGAGATCCCTGCTGACTTGGGAGGGAACATTGCAGTCCTCAGACAAGGGCTGGCTGGTACCTGGAGGCACTGTCATAATGTAAAGGCATGGTGTTTTCTCTTTTCTGACCCACAAGTCTACAACACAGCCTTACCTCCTTTGCACCTCTGTGATTTGACTTGGAATAGGATTGAATTTGAATCTCCAATTAAGAGAACCGGGAGCCTCTGTGATCTGACTTACTATGAAGTCCATCGAGCTCACGTTTCGCAGGACTTTTTAGTTTTGAAATTGTTAACGTGATGTTTAATCAATGCAGTATTTCTCAGTTTATTTTTCTAGACTTTAAAGCCAGAAAATACACTGTTCTTAGGAATAGCAAAAAAAATTATATATATATAGATATATAGATATATATAGAGATATATATAGAGATATATATAGTACCTCCTTTCCCCTCCCTAGCCCACATTCTCTCATCACCTGTATTCAGGCTCAGACTGTGTCATGTACCTGCCATGGAGTATTTTACATATACTCCCTGAGTCCTCATGACATTCCCAGAGGGTGTACACTGTCATCATCACCATTTTATAGATGAAGAAATCAAGGCACAGGGAAGTTGAGTAATTTTTCCAGGTCCCAGTCAACAAGAGATAGAGTAGGTTTATATGAGGAAAAAAGAGGGAATGGAAGGTTTGGGTAGGAAATAAACCAAATAATATTATGTGCATATATGAATGTATGACTATGAATCTCACTATCACATACAATTACAATGCACCAATTATAAAAAAAAAAGAATAAGAGAGAGAGAGATGTGGACAAGAGCATTAATCCCTGACAGCCTGGACCTGCAGCTCAGGCTCACGACTCCTAAGAGTTGTGCTTATCTAATTGATCAACATAGAATTCTAAGTTGGTGTGGTGGCACACACCTGTAATCCTAGTACTTGGGAGGCTGAGATAGAAGGAAATCACAGGTTGGAGACAGCCTCAGCAAGTAGTGAGACTCTAATTAACCTGGCGAGACCCTGTTTCAAAATAAAAGTAAAAATAGGGCTAGGGGTGTAGCTCAGAGATAGAATGCCCCTGGGTTCAATCCCCAGCACCAAAAAAAAAAAAAAAATGGAATTCTACACAGCAATAAAGAACAAAATTATGTTATTTGCAGGAAAATGGATGAACCTGGAGGATATTATGTTAAGTGAAATTAGTCAGTCACAGATAATAAAGTGTCATATGTTTTCTCTCATATGTGGAAGCTAGGGAGCAATTCTAATACAATAGGGACTTTAGATAATGGAGGAGAAACCCCAGGGGAGCCAGGGAGGTGGTGGGGGGAGAGGGAGAATTAATGAAGGCAACACTTCCACTGACATTATGTACATATGTGAGAATACCAATGCCAATCTCAATATCTCGTATGGGGAGGGAGGAGTGGGGAGGGAGCCAGGGGAAAGCTCACCAAGTGCTGTGTGCATGTATGTCACTATCACTATGGACTTCATTATGATGTGAGACTATACTCTACCAGTAAAAGTATAAAAATAAATTAATTAATTAATTTAAAAAACAATCCTAGAAAACAATTGTAAAGGAGGCAAAGCAGATAAGGTATTGTCTGGTTCTGTTTGGAGGTTTAGTTTGTTAATCTCAGTGCCTCTTTATCCTTACAGAAGTCTCTTACTATTGTCTAGTCTCCTGATTCTTGTCACAACCCTGATCATTCTCTAACCAATGTTGTTTAAATGCTACATGCCTATCTTCCCTGGATCACTGTCTTATTCATACTGTAGCTCTCACAAAAGTTACTATCTCTATTTCTACATAGTAGGTTGGTGTATATGTGTAGATTAATATTTATACTTATGTGTATAGTTATTTGTGCACATATACGCAGATGTAAATGAATGTATGTGTGTACTTATCATATCTTAATTCAGTTTAATGACATAATGTTTTTGCAGTACCATTCTTCATGAGAAAACCAAGCCATTTTTCATGCATGAATTTGACCATAAATATGACAGCACTCTCAATATATCACACATTGGAAAACATTCAGACTCTCCCAAGGTCTCATGCTATTTATCAAACCCAATACAAAATGTGTTCCATGTACATGTATTTTATGATATATTTGCCCTATTTTTGAAAAATTTCAGCTGTTTTATATCACATGCCACTTAGAAATAGGAAATGATTGCAATATGTGTTCTAAAACATGGTATGTAAATATATTCTTATATTCTTATTCTTATGACCTTCAAAAACAAATGGTGATAACAATTCCTTGCTAAAGATATATGCATAGGCACACATGATTTCTTCACCTTCCCCAATCACAGAGTACCTCATTAATAAGAGTAAATTCTCCAAGCAGAGTGAGAGAAGGAAGAAGGTCTTGCAATATGAAGAAAGGAATGTAAAGCAAAATAGCTGAGACAGAGAAATGGAACTAGTAAACAAAACTTAAGATACTCTCAAGAAAATTCTTCCCCCCCCCCGCCCTGTGGTACTAGGGATTGAATCCAAGGTCATTCTACCTCCCACCTACACCCCTAGCCCTTTTTGTTTTTTATTTTGAAACAGGGTCTCACTAGGTTATTTCGAGTCTCACTAAATTGCTGAGGCTGATCTTGAACCTGCAACCCTTCTGTCTTAGCCTCCCAAGTCCTAGGATTACAGGCATGAGCCACCACATCTGACTTTCAAAAAAATGCTTTTTTGTTGTTGTTTTATTTTTTAGTACTTCTATTGGTGCATTATAATCTCACATCATAATGTACTTCATAGTGGTAGTGACATACATGCACACAGCACTTGATGAGTTTTCCCCTAGCTCCCTCCCCACTCTCCCTCTCCTCATACAGGATATTAAGATTGACATTGGTATTCTCACATGTGTATATAAAGTTAATGGAAGTGATTCCTTCATTGATTCTCCCTCTCTCCTCCCCCACACACATCCTGCCCTAGACCATCTCTTACTCCAGTGGGGTTTTATCTCCATTATCTGAAGTCCCTCTGGTATCCTGATTACTCCCTAGCTTCTGCATATGGGAGAAAACATATGATCCTTCACTTAATATAATGTTCTCCAGGTCCATCCATTTTCCTGTAAATGACATGATTTTGTTCTTCTTTATTGCTGAGTAGAATTCCATTAAGTGTATACCCCACAATTTTGTAATTCATTCATCTGTTGATGGACACCTAGGTTGGTTCCATAATTTGGCTATTTGAATTGTGCTGCTATAAACATGAATATGCATATATTACTATAATGTTCTGATTTCAGTCCCTTTGAAAAGATATCCTTTGGAAAGAAAGGAGTGGTATAGCTGGATCATATGGTGGATCAGAAGGCACCCAAATTCTTTAAACTTAAACCACTATAACTTTTTGTAATTATAAGTTTCTAAGAAAAAATTAATATAGCAATTATAGGCATCATGCCCCCACTGTTCTTGGAATATCAAGGAGAGACTACTTCTCACACTCTTTTTAAGACCTCAGATACGTTTGTCAAGAAATGGCTGTGGTATTACTTGTTTAGCAATGTTTTATTAGGTATAGAATATGACAGTGCATTTTGGAAACAATCCAAACCTAGAATGGGATAATGTAAGAGAGAAGCTTGATACAACTTGACAAGACCTGGAGGCAAATCCTAGTCAGGGTTCTGGTGGGCGTGGGCTTTTTCTTTCCTACAATCCCTCTGGGGTAAATGGCCTTGACCACCCAAAAAGGGTTGAGCTTGAAGATTTCTAAAGTTCCTTCCCCTTCCAGAATTCCATCAAAAGCATCTGATTTTGGCAGCCTATATGCCAAATGCACCTTTAAAATCACAATTTATATGTTTGACTCTAGGATAATAAAGAGCATAGACATTACCATGTGTATTTAGTTTTAAAACTAGCTCAACCACTTTTATTTTCCCTATTATCATATTGGCCAGATATTTACCTAGATTGACTAAAACCATGTGCTTTTTATTTTTTATATATACTTTTATTGGTACATTGTAGTCTCACATCATAATGTAGTTCAGAGTGATAGTGACATACATGCACACAGCATTTGATGAGCTTCTCCCAACTGCCTTCCCACTCCCTCCCCTTCCCCATACTTGATATTGAGATTGGCATTGGTATTCTCACATCTGTACATAACATCAATGGAAATTTTCCCTTCATTAATTCTTCCTTCTCTCCCCAGCCCTTAAGACTACCTCCCTTGTTCGACTGGGGTTTCTCCCATTATCTAAAGTCCCTCTTGTATCCTGATTACTCCTTGACTTCCTGGATCATCCACCATATGATCCAGCTATGTGCTTTTTAGAAAGTCCTATAGACATAATTTAGGTGAAGCAAAAATGGTTTTAGTAAGTTAGCATCCAAATAGAGATCAATAATACTCATTTGCCTCTGAATATTGCTGGTTTAAATGATCTGATTTTATTTTGATTCTCATAAAATAAAGGATATGGTGGTTTTAATAATAAGGGTATTGTAAGTTAGCTTGGAATATTATTATATAATATATGCTCAAGAAAGGAAATTAGAATACCTGAAAATGATTTTCTTTATTCTATAGCTAGCACTAATAGTTAATAGATTTGTCTCATCATTTCAGGTACCTTCTAAATTGTTAATAAGATTTGCTGATGACACACTAAACAGTAGCAATTAGTCTCTGAAGGCTAGTTTTAAACATCTGCTTCCATCATTAAAGTTATTGTTCATTCCACCTTAAAAAAAAGGAATAATACAGCACTCAATGATTCCAGAAATAGATCTATCACTCCTAATAATCACTAGTGGAAACATTATTTTGCAGATAAATAAAATTTATATTTAATAATTCAATAAACAGATACTAGTCTTAAAATAAATTACAAAGACAGACCCTGCTATGGGGTCGATTCGCCTTGTTCCCCTTCACAACAAATCATAGGTTGAAGTTCCAATATGACTGCATTTGGAGAAAGGACCTTTACTAAAATAACTAAGGTTAAATGAAGTCATTGGGTGGGGCCCAGATCAGATAGGCTTAGTATCCTTAAAAGAAGGGAGACTCCGGGCGTGGTGGCGCACACTTGTAATTCCAGTACTTGGGAGGCAGAGACTGGAGGATCCGGGTTCGCGGCCAGCCTCAGCTACTTAGTGAGGCCCTCTGCAACTTTGTGAGACCCGGTTTCAAAATAAAAAGTATAAAAAAATAGGGCCAGGGGTGTAGCCCGGAGGTAGAACACCCCTGGGTTCAATCCCTGGTACCGCAAAAAAAAAAAAGAAGGGAGACCATGTGACTCTACCCAAGAAAGGACATATGAGGAAATAGCAGAAAGATGGCCATCTGCTAACCAGGAGAGCCATCATCAGGAACTGAACTGGATGGCGCCCTGATCTTGGACTTCCAGCCTTCACAACTATGAGAAATAAATTTCTGCTCCTTAAACCATCAGTTTTGTTATGGCAACCCAAGTGGACTGATACAGACCCTCTGACTGGAGAAGAAAATCATTGTTCTGAAAATAGATCTAGGAATTGGGTTATTTGGGGCTTTTTATAGCATTCAGTTTTTTAAGCTCTTTGTATATTCTAGATATTAGTCCTCTATCCATGGAGCAGCTGGCAAAGATCTTCTCCCATTCTGTAGGATCTCTCTTTAGATTTTTGATGGTTTCCTTTGATGAGCAGAAGCTTTACAATTTAATGTTATCCCATTTATTAATTCTCGCTTTAATTTCTTGAGCTTTTGGGGTCAAGGCAACTGGACTGAATAGACATTTCTCAAACAAATAAATACAAATGGCCAATAAATATATGGAAAATGTTTAACATCATTAGCAATCAGGGTAATACAAATCAAAACTACAGTGAGATTCCTTCTAACTCCTGTTAGAATGGCAATCATACAAACAATAATAAATGCTGGTGAGGATGTGGGGAAATAGGATCCCTTCTCTACTGTTGGTGGGACTGCAAATTAGTACAGCCCCTATGGAGATCAGTGTGAAGACTCCTCAGAAGGCTGGGAATGGAACCAACATATGACCCAGCCATACCACTCCTGGGTATCTTCCAAAAGGAACTGAAGTCAGAATATTATAGTGATATATGCATATCCATGTTTATAGCAGCACAATTCACAATAGCCAAATTATGGAACCAGCCTAGGTGTCCATCGACAGATGAATGGATTATAAAACTGTGGTATATACACACAATGGAATTTTACTCAGCCACAGAGAAAAACAAAATTATGTCACTTGCAGGGAAATGGATGAAATCTGAAAACATTATATTGAGATTAGCCAGTTTCAGAAAGTGAATCATTGTACGTTTTCTCTCATATGTAGAAGCTAGAGAGAAATTGGGTAACAAAAGAGACCTCAAATAAAAGAGCAGAGACTCCAATGGAATAATGGAGGGGATTAGGGGAGGGAGGAGGAGGTTAGAGACATAATGAAGGTAACAGTTTAAATAATGCTATGTACATACACAAAATTGTCAATACCAATCTCAATGACATGTATGGGGAAAGAGAGGGAGGTGAGGGATCCGGAGGGAAACACATCAAGTGTGGTGTGAACAAATATTCCTATCACTTTATACCTCATTATTATGTATAATTACAATGCACCAAGCAAAGTATAAACATAGATCTAGGGAAGGAGAGAAAAAGGGAAGAAAAGGAAGAATACCTTACTAAACAGTGGGTAAATGTGTTTTTAGTGTCTCCTTGCAGTTGTCGTTTGCTTTTTCTCAGAACTGGAGACTCCTGCTGTGGTCTATAAATGAAGGAAATATTCAAACAAGGACACACAGTTACTGCGTATATGATGTACAAGCCTTGAGGAAATCTACATTCTGCAAGAACTCATCTTGAGTATTGGAACCCAGATTAACAGATAGACCTGTGTCTCTTCTTTACATCAGCCCTGATACCTGTCTGTGTTTTCTTGACCTGGCTCAAATGACTGTCTGGCTCTCTAACCCCCACTCCCACCACCTGCAGGAACTTTGGAAAGAGTTAAGAATGCTATAAATTTACAGATCCCTTGAGATTGGTGAAGATATCAAGAGTACATCCACATGAACACTGCCGTCATTTGAGGTCTGATGTCAGATTCATTTTTATCTGCCCAAGTGGGAGTACAATAAAAATGTTCTAGAAAAAAAATAGTGTTTGTTTTTTTTTCCCTCTCATAAGAGTCATAGCAGACAAAATTGCTGGGTGAGAGCTGAAAGAATCATTGCAGAATCACAAAGATAGAAATAGATGAAGTAACAAACATATGCTGTGAATAGCATTTCTGATGCACACACCATGCAGTGCATACTCTGGGGAACATGAAGTAGACCCTGCATGTACTGTAAGACGATCTCATGAAACAACACCACGCAAAATCAGTCAACTCCTATCAACTCACCCCTGACTGTGCTCAGTGCATTATACTTGGTGCTGTGGTGTGTATGGGCATACCTCGTTTTATGGCTTTACTTTATTGAACTTCATAGATATTTCATTTACCTATTGAGGTTTGTGGCAACCCTACAGCAAGCAAGTCTGTCATTTTTCCAACAGCGTGTACTCACTCCATGTCTCTGGGTTACATTTTGGTAATGCTTGCCATATTTTAAACTGTTTCATTTTTATTATATATGTTTTGATGACCTGTGATCAATAATCTTTGATGTTACTACTATAATTGTTTTGGGGGCACCATGAACCATGCTCATATAAGATAGTGAACTTAAACTGATAAATTAAGTTGATGAATTAATAAATATTATGTGTGTGTTCTGACTGTACCACCTTCCCCTTAGGCCCCTGTATTACCTGAGACACAAAACTATGAACACTAGGACAATTAATACCCCTACAGTGGCCTCTAAGTGTTCAAGTGAAAGAAGAGTCCTGAGTCTCTCCCTTTAAATCAAATGCTAGAAATGATTAAGCTTAGTGAGGAAGGCGTGCCAAAAGCCAACACAGGCTGGAAGCTAGGCCTCTTGTGCCAGCTAGCCAAGTTGTGAATGCAAAGCAGAAGTTCTTGGAGAAAATTAAAAGCACTACTCCAGAGAACACATGAATGATAAGAAAGCAAAATAACCTCATTGCTGATGAGAACGTTTCAGTAGTCTTGACAGAGAAAGCCAGCCATAACATCCCCTTAAGACAAAACATAATCCAGAGCAAAGCTCTAACTGAGGGAGGTGAGGAAACCACAGAAGAAAAGTCTGATGCTAGCAGAGGTTACCTCACAGGTTTAAGGAAAGAAGCCATCTGCTAGAAAATGCTGACGTAGACACTGCAGCAAGTTATCCAGAAGATGTAGCTAAGATAATTAGTGAAGGTGGCTATACTCAACAATAGGTTTTCAATGTGGACAAAACAACCTTATATTGGAAAAGATGCCATCTAGTATTTTCATAGCTAGAGAGGAGAAATCAATGTCTGGCCCTCTTGCTAAGGGCCAGTGGAGCTAGTGACTTTAAGTTTAAAACAATGCTCATTACCATTCTGAAAATCCTAGACCCCTTAAGAATTATGAATTACTGAAATCTACTCTTCTTGTGCTCTATAACTGGAACAACCAAGTCTAGATGGCAGCACGTCTGTTTATAACATGGTTTACTGAACATTTTAAGCACTCTGTTGAGACCTACTATTCAGAAAGAAAATTCCTCTAAAATATTACTGCTCATTGATGGTACACCTGGTCATCCAAGACTGCTGATGGAGATGTACAAAATTAATGTTGCTTTCATGCCTGCTAATACAACATCTATTCTGCAGCCCATGGATCAAGGAACAATTTTGACTTTCAAATCTTATTATTAAGCTGACACTTACCAAAATGTATAACTACAATGCACCAATAAATGTAATAAAAAAAGAATAGCCCAGAAGAACAACAACAACGAAAAAGAAATACACTTTGGGCCGGGTGTGGTGGCACATGCCTGTAATCCCAGTACTTGGGAGATGGAGACAGGATGATTGAAGGTTCTAGGACAGCCTCAGCAACTTAGCAAGACTCTCAGAAACCTAGAGAGACCCTACAAACAAACAAAAAAAAAATTAAACAGGCAGGGGTGTAACTCAGAGGTGGAATGCCCCTGGTTTAAATCCCCAGTACCACAAGGAAAGAAAAGAAAAGAAATATACTTCGCAAGGCTAATAGCTTCTATAGCCAGTGATTCTTTTGATGCATCTGGGTAAAGAAAACTAAAAATCTTGTGAAAAGAATTCACCATTCTAGAAACCATTAAACACATGGCTTCTCGGTCCATGGAAGGAGATCAAAATATCACCGTTAACAGGAGTTTGGAAGAAGTTGATTCCAACCCTCGTGAATGACTTTGAGGAGCTCAAGACTTCGGTGGAGGAAGTAGCTGTGGGTGTGGTGGAAGCAGCAAGAGAACTGGAATTAGAAGCAGAGCCCGAAGGTGCGACAGAATTGATGCAACCTCATGATAAAACCAGCAGATGAGGAGCTGCTTCTGAAGGGTGAATAAGGAAAGTTACTTCCTAAGATGGAATCTATTCTCAGTGAGGATGCTGTGAACCTTGTTGAGAGGACAAGAAAGGATTTAGAATATGACATAAACTTGGTTGATGAAGCAGAAACCAGGTTTGAGACGATTGACTCCAATTTTGGAAGATGTTCCACTGTGAGATGTTATCAAATAGCATTGTATGCGACAGAGAAATCTTTTATGAAATGAAGAGTCTCTTGATAAGGCAAACCTCATTGTTGTCTTAAGAAATTGCCACAGCCACCCCAAACTTCAGCAAGCACCACCCTGAGCAGTCAGTAGTTACCTGTGCAAAGGCAAGACCCTCCCTCCACCAGTAAGACATAACTTGCTAAAAGCTCAGATTACTGTTAGTAATTTCTAGCAATAAAATATTTCTAAGGTATGTACATTTTTAGATATAATTCTATTGTACACTTAATAGACTACAGTATTGTGTAAATATAACTTTTATATGCACTGAGAAACTAACAAAATTGTGTGACTCATTTTATTGCATTAGTTGCTTTACTGCAGTGGTCTAGAACTGTGCCCAAAGTGTCCCCAAGGTATGCCTGTACTCAATTTTCCCCTATGCAAGGAGCTAATAATCTAGTTGGAAAGAGTTTACATGCATGCATATACATGACTAGCACTAGAAAGTAACAATAGTTGACTAGAAATTTGTTTAACTTATGGGGACACAATTTGTTTAACTTATGTGGAAACAATAATTCTAACCTGACAACCTTTTGGATGATCAGGAATGAGGATTAAATAAAATACAAACTACTTCAGAACTGCAAACAAATTTGAGTTTGATTCCCTACTCTGCTGCTTTTGAGATAATCTTGGGTAGATAACTTGCCTTTTATTAATACAAAAAATGGTAATATGCATAGTTTCACATGGTTGTTGAAAGGATTAAATAAGATGAGTGATCTGTATAAGTGTTTAACGCAGTGTCTTGTATGTAGTAAGCACTCAGTAAATGTTAGTTACTCCATTATATGCATTTGAAAATGCCTACTACATGTGATGATTTATATAATTCTCAAACATATGCTATTTTTCATTCTTTTTTCCCTAAATGTCAAAAGAGAAGATCATTAACAAATAATATACAAAGCAAATAGAATTAGAAATAGGTGAATGAGAATAGTCTTATCCAATCTGAGTTACCAACAGATATCCCCAAGGCCAAAGGCACTAGCAGAGTAGTTCCCAGAGTGGCACGAAGCCTCTCTGTAGAGGCCCTGCAGGGTCCAGGATCATCAAATGCATTGGAAAGTCCTGTGGGCAGCAATTCAGAAGACCCTCACCACCATTCTACCAGGTGCTTCTACCAGGTCCAGACCACATCATCTCGTAT
>PVJS01002475.1:0-84218 GCA_004027185.1 Glis glis | reverse complement strand
AAAAAAAAAAAAAAATGTGCTCCTGCAAAGGGAGTCTCTGGATTTCTCAGGTGGTGGGATGAAGACACGTGACCTGCTCTCTTAGCCACTTTGTGCAAACCAGTCACATATTTAACTAGACCTGAGATATGCATTTCAAAGGAAGGGAAGGAAGTGCTGTGCACACCCCCATCCCTGGAGGCAGGTAGAGCTGAAGCAAGTCCAGCTGTGGACACCTGGGGTGAGCTGCTGGCCCCCAGCCTCAGCCTGCTGCTCTAAAATATGGCACCAGCCCCCCTACACACACACACACACACACACACACACACACACACACACGCACGTTATTGCTCCTGGGCCGTTTAACATTCATCCACCACACCATAGCTGCTGAGCGAATGGCAGAGTCGCCCACCTGTGTCTGCAAAGCAAATGTTGACGCCGTGTCCTTGGTGGCACTGCAGTCCCCAGGAGATATCAAGACCCTGGGGAGTAGGAGGCGGCACCCCTCAGGTCCCACCTCTTCCCATACACATCCCTGCTACTCAAACTTGGGAACCAGATGGTTTTCACAGTGAGGGGATCTTATGGTCATCACTCAAAAGCGATCTAAAGAATGGACTTGTCTAAACTTCACGACAACCCTCGGAGTGTCCCCACCCAAGGTGTTCTTTTGAAATCTAGAAGAACCAAGTCGTAAGGATTGTACAGCGAACGCCCATACACCCCACCACCTGCATTCTCCTACTAACGTCGCTGTTTTATCACTTATCTGCTCTACCCATCCATCAATCCATCTTACTGTCTTAAATGTTTTTCAAAGTAAATTCCAGACTTCAGTACCTTTGTGTGTGTGTGTGTGTGTGTGTGTGTGTGTGTGTGTGTGTGTTTTACTGGGGATTGAACCCAGGGGTATTCTACCTCTGAGCTACAACCCCAGCCCTTTTTATTTTGAAGCAGGGTCTTGCTGAGTTGCTGAGGTTGGCCTCAAACCTGCAATTCTCCTGTCTCAGGCTCCCAAGTATGGGATTCCAGGCATGCACCAGTGCACCCAGCTCTCAGTACCCTTTCCCCTCCATACGCCAACTTGTATATCATGCAGTAGAGCTATCAAGTCCCTTTATTAGGCCTGGTCTGCAAATGAGGCACGTGGAACGAAGTCACGTGCCCAGAGTAAATAGAAAGCAGTGGAGCTTTGACTCCCCTGCAGGCCGTTGGCCCCAGACCCGGCGCCTGGGAGTCCCCTGCATCGTGGCCGGCTTTCAGGTGGGAAGATGGGGTTTGGGATACATTAGAGAAGCACAGAGTTCTCTCAGCTGCTTCAGCCAGTTGCTCTTGGTGCTGTGGGCAGAGGTGGGTGGAGGGGAGGCCCAAGACTAGGACATTGGTGACGTGGCTGTGGGGGTGGCCGCAGCCTCAGCCATTGCAGTGGTGATCTTAGAAGCAAGCTCCAGGTCGCGGTTCCCTGGGCGACTGGATCGCAGTGGATAGCCTGTCTGCGTGCCTAGCTGCTGCTCTCCTTTGGAGGTCCAAGGAACGACACCGGGACTTTCTGTTCCCTTTGCTCTTAGAGGGGCCGGGCTCAAAGGCCTGGTGACAGAATTGTGCCAGACCCACCCTCTGTCCAGGAGGGTCGCACTGCACAGCTGCCCCGGGCCCTGCTGGGAAGGCAGGCTTCAGGGAGCTTCAAAGAAGACAAAGTAATTGATTGCTACTTGCACCAAATAACCCATAAGCTGTTCCTGGGTTGATGGAGAAATGGTTACTTAATTTTCTTCAAAGGATTGATTTGACTGTCAGGAGAAGCAGCCAGCCTAATTGAGTGTGCACTTCACACCCTCAGAGGAAGAAGTGGAGTGGCAGGGGCCACGGATGGAGTCCCCCCTGGACCTCCTCTGGTGGTCTGTAGGACTGACCAGGGTCCATTCCCTGTCACCCCAGCTCTGCTGGGCTGCATTTGCCCCAGCAGGGGCACACTGTGAAAAGTGCTCACGTTAGCTCCGCGGAAACATTATAAGCAGCTCTCTTACACCTCACCATGGCCGCGCTTCTCCTTCCCTAGTGGATTGGGGGTGCACCCTCCCACGGGCCTGCAGACTGACTTCGTGGATTGGGGATGCACCCTCCCACGGGCCTGCAGACTGACCTTGTGGATTGGGGGTGCACCCTCCCACGGGCCTGCAGACTGACTTCGTGGATTGGGGATGCACCCTCCCACGGGCCTGCAGACTGACTTCGTGGATTGGGGATGCACCCTCCCACGGGCCTGCAGACTGATCTCATGGGTTGGGGATGCACCCTCCTACGGGCCTGAGGACTGACTTCGTGGATTGGGGATGCACCCTCCAACGGGCCTTCAGACTGACTTCGTGGATTGGGGATGTACCCTCCCACGGGCCTGAGGACTGACCTCATGGGTGGGGATGCACCCTCAACACAGGCCTGAGGACTGACCTTGTGTATTGGGGATGAATCCTCCAACGGGCCTGCAGACTGCCCTCGTCGTCCAGTCTGTGCCTGCCTCTCCCCTCTGTCTCCCTGCGACTCACCGGTCACCTTTTCCCTGTGGGCCACTGGCTGGGTAAGGCCTCGCCTCCACTGCATTCCTTCAAGGAGCCGTGCGATGCTGGTTTTCTCTGGAGCCACAAAGTTCCATCTCCAGGCCACGGAGGCTTGTCCCCAGAGTGTCAGGCAGTTCCTGGGGCTGACAGCTGCCCGTGTCTAAAGGCTTCCTGAAGGCAGGGCTTTGGCCTATCTTGCTCACCACTGTATCCTAGCACCTGAAAAGAGCCCAGGGGGGCGGCGGTCACCCCCTCAGTCTACCTTGCACGCAGGCAGAGAAGCTCAAGGATGGAAGAGAGGCAGCATTCCCCAACTGGAGGAGGACCTGGTACCCTGCTGGCGGGGGCCACCATGTGCCTAGTTGTTTTAGTCCGCTTTTTCATCGCTATAACTAAAATACCTGACAAGCACAACTTAGAGAAAGAAAGGTTTATTTGGTTCATAGTTTTAAAGGTTTCAGAGGTTTCAGGCTATGGTTGGCCGGCTCCAAGGCAGGTGACAGGACTTCAGGGCACGGCATAGGAAAAGCCACTCTCACCTTAAGGTGGCCAGGAAACAGGACGACTCTGGGGTGCCAGAGACAAATAGAGTCTCCAGGGCCACACTCCCAGTGGCCCACCTCCTCCAGCCCTGTCCCACCTCCAAACCTGGCTGCACTGTCTAACACGTGAGCCTTTCTGGGGACATTCCATATCCAAGTCATAGCACCAGTGTAGAGGGGACCTTGCCAAGCCAGCCCAGTGGCACACAGGTGACTTCAGGTCCTCGGCCTCCAGGCCTGCCTGTTGAGAGCTTGCCTCATTTGACTGTCCCTGCCAGAACCAGCCAGCATCCAGCATCCCCCACCCTCCACAGCTTGCCCGGATTGGGGTGTCCCAGCGAGGCAGGTCTTCTCTGGCCTCGTCAGGGGACTAGACCCCGGATTTCCACCAGCTTGCTCAGTGTACAGGGCGCACGTCCACCCTACTCCAAACCTCCACCGTGTCATCTGTCAATGAGTGTCCTTGGCGGAGCTTCTTGACCTCTCACAGTTTGTGTCTGCTGGATCGTAGGATCCCGGCACCATGACACGCCAGAGCTCAGGGCGTGGCTGACAGAAGCAGCCGATGAAGCTTGGCCATGATGTCGGTAGTGCTCGTCGATGAAGTTTCTGGGTTAGGGTGTCCACTTCAGAAAGAGTCCTCACCAGCTTTCAGTGCCTGGAGTGGCACCGCACCCCTCACTCCAGGGAAAGCCAGTGACCCTGGCTGCCCATGGGCCACCGCGGTGCCCCCTGGCTGGACCCTAGAATAGAAACTGAGCTCAGATGGATGCACAGAGGGGCCAGGACTTCCGTCCCTTGCAAACAGAGTCAGAGGCATTTGTGATGGGATGGGAAGTCTTGCTGGCGGCCCTGCTGTCTTGGAATCCTAGTGTCTCACCCCCCTGCCCGCCAATACACACAGATACAAGGAGTCCCTGTGCCGTCCTTCTGCCCCCCTGACCTCTGCGTAGCAGCAAGTGCCTGCAGGAGGTCCGGAAGGGCTCCAATGGACTGGACGTGTTTACTGAATCACCCATCTGAACCCTAGCTGTGGCCTAAAACCCAGAGTATCGGATTTCACAGCCCTAGACTTCAGCTGGCCTAGAGGTTCCTCCATAGGATAAAGACCTCCTTGATTCTAAATGTAGAATTAAATTACGGTATTGGCATCCATATTTTATTATGAAGGAATCATTTAAATACAGCCAAAGTCAATCAGCCCTATTTATTGCTCAGTAATGAGCTACTTCCTGCCAGAGGGAGGCAGCTGGGGTGGAAGGCTTCAGTCCAGGGGGTGAAAATAACAGCAGATTGAGATGTCCAGGGCCTCAAACTGCAGGCATGAGCTTCCCCAACCCACCCCTAAATGCTTCCTCAGCACCTGCCGCGTCCTGGCCCCCTTTCCGAGGGGACCACAGGGAAGGAGAGGGTTCTGAACAGAGTCATGTCCAGGAAGTCAGGCACTGCCAGGCATCTGACTTGTGCCGGGAAGACCAACGTACCCACCTCTGACGAGGACGGCTACAGCCTGCATCCGTGCCAGGTGCCGGGCGCTGTGCTGGCACGGTCCCGCACCCCCCTCAGGCACCCTCGGCAGGCCCGCAGGGGGTTCCGTCTTACTTTTGTCGGTGAGGGACCTGAGACTCAGAGGTGGAAGTGACTTCCCCAGGGTCACACGGTTCTTAACGGTGGCGCTGGGGTTTAAAGCCAGTCACCACCGCTCCAGAGTCCAAGCTGTTTTTTGTGCACTTCCTGGCGAGGTGGCACCGACATGCTTTGTCCTTTTCTCCTGCTCTCTCACAACATCCTGAGCTTCTGCTGGGAAATGGCTGCTCTGGTTTCCCTTCATCCTGTACTCTGTTGTCCTAGGCAGTCGCAGAGGCCACCTTGAGTTCAAGGAGAAAGGACGTGGACGTGCACACGGTGGGAAGAGAGTCCGAGTCACACCGTAAGAAGAGCGTGTAGGGTGGGAAACGCTGCTGGGGCCAGCTTTGGAAAGATTTTCCATGAAAAACCCATTACAGGGCTCTTCTGGTCCATTCTGGTACAGGAAGGAGAGTCTCAGATTGGCACTAGTTTGTCTTAGAACATCTAACTTTTGGATCTCCCTTTTGATCAGAAAGAGAAGGCGGTAAGCCAAAAGAGTGAGTGTGTGTGTGTTATTGTGGATGGAACCCAGGGGCATTCTACCTTTTTTTTTTTTTTTGTGGTACCGGGGATTGAATGCAGGGGCGTCTACCTCCACGCTACACCCCCGGCCCTATTTTTTATACTTTATTTTGAAACCGTGTCTCACAAAGTTGCGGAGGGCCTCACTAAGGAGAGAGAGTGAGAGAGAGAGAGAGAGAGAGAGAGAACGAGAGAGCTGAGGCTGGCCACGAACCCAGATCCTTCGGTCTCCACCTCCCAAAGTACTGGGATTACAAGCGCGCGCCACCACGTCCGGCTTTTCATTTTTTTTTTTTAATGGCACTGAGATTCGGGGCATTCTACCTCTGAGCTACATCCCCAGTCCTATTTTATTTTTATTTTGAAACAGGGTCTTGCTGGGTTGATGAAAGTCTCACTATTTGCTGAGGCTGTCCTTGAACCCGCGATCCTCCTGTCTCAGCCTCCCAAGTACTGGGATTACAAGCACGTGCCACCACACTTGGCCTAATTTTTTTAATTTTGAAATAGGGTCTTGCTAAGTTACCATGCACCGGTCTCAACCTGCAGTCCTCCTGTCTCAGCCTCCCAAGTACTGAAATTACAGTCACACACCACCATGCTCAATTTGGGCCATAATGTAATAAAATGCTTTTTTCTCTTTAATCTATTGTCATGGTCACCTTATTAGTTGTAAGTAATTCTGGCTTTGTAGTTATAGTAATAATATGAAGTTTCCTTTTTACAAGTGCTTAGAGAGGAACACTAAGCACGAGGTTTGCTTCGCTGCTATCGATTTACTCTGACATGTGCCTGTGGGTAAGAATCTTCCTCGGACCGACAGAGCAAATGCATCTAAACAACCTGACTGCCCATCAGGTGGGAACCTGTGAAGTCATTTAGAGTCACCCAGACAGTGCAGGCGATGCAGCTATGGAGAAGCTCCAGGATCTCTGACCTTTGCCACCAGGATACATGGTTCAGTGGCATAGGCACAGTGTGGCGTGCCACCCCTTGAGAAAGAAAAGCAGGGCAGGACATAGACACGCGAGCACTTGGAAATGCACAGAGAGTGATAACAAGTGGTTTTCTCTGGGGACATGGGAGATTTATTGTCCACTGCAAAAAAAATCATACCTTTTAACATGGGAGCCTATAATGTACTTTCTAGTCAAAGAGATTGATAAGCTTACTACTCTCAAATAAAACAAGATGGCAAATGTTCTCTGCCCTCAAATAAAACAAAAAGCAGCGCCCAGGAATGGAGGGACAGGTCAGCTTTTCCTGCAGCAAAGGTCTGTGGGGAGGTGCTTGCGCCATCAGGGTCCTGGAGTAAAATCGAGGTGTCTGCCATCCCACCGGCTCTGTCCCCAGGAGCAGAGACTTGTTCTCCCCAGAGAAGAGACTTGCTCTGTGACGCTTTCTGGCCCCAGTTCAGCCCTGCCAGTGGGAACCCTCCCCTCCCCTCTGGACACTGAGCTCCTCAGGGTGGGGGCCAAGTGAGCCTGGCGCCTGGTAAGCACAGAGCCTGGCGCATGCGTGGGGTGAGGTGACCACCTGAGCTCTTGAGCTCCCAGCCCTGGCTGTCTTGAGAACATGCGGCTGTGGTCTCGGGGAGCTCAGCCACTGGCTCTTCACTTAGCTCTTCACTTAGCTCTTCCAGATTGCCTCCTGCCTTCGTGATCAGAGGCCGGGCTGGCCAGCAGCAGGGCCCAGGGCTGCTCACCCTCCTGGTAGGCCACAGAAAGACCTAAGGCCCTTTTTGTCAGGATGTAGAGAGATTCACTCTTTTCTTTATTCAATATGAAGTATGCTGAGGCCAGCCTCAGCAACTTAGCAAGACCCTGTTTCAGAGTAAAAAGGGCTGGGAGTGGAGCTCAGAGGTAGAATGCCCCTGGGTTCAATCCCCAGCACCATACACACACACACAAAATTAAGTATGCAAATAACATATGCATTTTCCCTTTGGAAACTCAGAACACTGCATATAAACTAAAATCAGCTTTCTACCTCCAATTTACACCCTTTTTATTTTGAAACAAGCTCTCGCTAAGTTGCTGAGACTGGCCTCAAACCTGTGATCCTCCTGTCTCAGCCTCCCAAGAACTGGGATTACAGGTGTACACCATCATTCCTGGCAAATCTTGCTTTTTCCACTCAACACTATGTTTTTAAGCCTGTTGAAATACCTTTAAAGCTAATTCAGTCCTCATGATTGCCACACAGTTGTGTTTTGTTTTGTTTTGTTTTGTTTGTTTTCTTGTTGTACTGAAAATCAAACCCAGGGGCATTCTACCTCTGAGCCACCTTTTTTATTTTTTATTTTAAAATAGGGTCTCAATAACTTGCTGAGGCTGGCTGGCCTCAAACCTGCAATCCTCCTCTTTGGGCCTCCTAAGTACTGTGCAGCCCGGCTTGATGCACAGTTTGTGCACCCAGTGAACAAACATTTTTTTCAGGCCTTCCCCTATCGCTGAATGTTGGGGTTCTTACATACCCAAAAGCTGCTCTCAGCATCCCTGAGTGTGTCCCTTGGCCCACGCAGCTGAGTGTTTTTCTTGGGAACATACCAATTGCCAAGGTCATAGCATGTGAAACTTTCAGTTTTAATAAATAATGCTAATTTGCCCTTCCAAATGGCAGTTTTAATTTATTCTCCCGCCAGCAGCTTTTGGAGAATGCCAGCTTCTCTCTGTCCTCAGCAACACCTGATGTTATCAGACAGTATAATTTTTGTCAACCCTGTGGGTAGAAGATACTATCTTGTTTTGATTTGGTTCCCGATTTCTCACGAGGATGAGCACCTTTGTGTATTTACCGGCTGTCCCCATTCCCGGCTGTGAACACTCGCATTCACTACCTCATTCATCTGTGGCCACTTAGATCATGCGGTTATTCCCCTATGTTGTCTTCTGATCATTTTCTGCACTTTTTTTTTTAATTTTTAAATTTTCTTCTACATTTCTTATTGGCGCATTATGATTATACATAGTAGTGGAATTTGTTGTTATATATTCGTAATGCTCATTCGTAATCTGGTCAGTTTCATTCCCTAGTACCTCCCCTCCTCGTGTGTGTGTGTGTGTGTGTGTGTGTGTGTGTGTGTGTGTGTGTGTGTGTGTGTATGTGTAAGTGAGGATGGAACCCAGGGGCATTCAGCCACTGAGCTACACCCCAGCCCTTTTTATTATTTATTTTGAAACAGAGTCTTGCTAAATTACCGCAAACTGGCCTCGAGCCTGCAATCCTCCTGTCTCAGCCTCCCAAGTGCTGGGATTACAGGTGTGCACCACTACACCTAGCATCCCTCCTGGGTTTTTTTGTTTTGTTTTGTTTTGTTTTTTTGCAGTACCGGGGATTGAACTCAGGGGCACTCTACCTCCAAGCTACACCCCCAGCCCTATTTTTTATTCTTTATTTTAAAACAGGATCTAAGTTGCAGAGGGCCTCACTAAGTAGCTGAGGCAAGCCGCGAACCCAGATCCTCCTGTCTCAGTACTGGGATTACAAGCATGTGCCGCCTCGCCTGGCTATCTCTCCTGTTTTCATGAGACCCTCCCCACTCCTTTTGTAGTGTTTTTTAATAGAGTCCTGGGCTCCACCCTTTTGTAGGGAAGTCCTCGCAGGAGGGAGCCAGGAGGTTCTGATGAACACTGTGACCTGGGAAGCAGCCTGGCTGGATGGCCAGGAAGCCTTGTGCCACCTGTCACCCATACTGGCCTCCCATCATACACCACGACAGAACAGCCAGCTCCTGACCCCCTCCCACATGCCCGTGTACCTCACAGGCCCTCGACACCCTGTGTGGCTCCCTCTGACTCCAAGCAAAATCCATACACGTACACGTGAAGGCTGCAGGCACAGGCCTTGGAGTGTGGGCGACACCGGCTTCCATGCGGCAGCTCTGTCCTGGTTCATCCAGCACCCAAGACACCGCAGCCATCCAAACGTGATCCCCGGTCCCCAGGGCTCCAGATGGGAATGCCCACAGCCCGTGAGGGGGGCAACTGAGGGCCGAGGAGGTACACGAGTTCCCTAAAGCGACACCGAAAGACCCGCAAGCAAGTCACCCCCAAACCAGCATCTCCTTCATCTCCCTGAAGGACGCGTTCCGTGGAGCTGCGGCCGCCGTTTCTTCTTAACTGCCCCCACAGCTCGAGAAGCAGCGTCCCCCGACGGGGAGCCTTCCTGCTCCCGCCGTGCCACATTTTCGTTTTCTTATGAAATCTCACCGAGTTCTCACAGGGCTTTGATGTCTCAATGACATTTCTGAAAGCTGTTCCGCTTTGGGGTTTTGTCCTTCCTTTTTTTGTTCTTTGTGGTGGAGGTGGTAGGTCTTTTTTTTTTTTTCTCTGAAGCCCCTAAGGCAGCTCTGCGTTAGGAGGGGGGCCCGTCGACAAGCCCCACTGTCACCATCAAACCCTAGTGTCCCGGGCAGATGACCGTGTCCGCTTCCCAGGTCCAACCCTCAGATGGATGGGTCCTTTTGCAGAGTCGTCCTGATGGTAGAGGAGAAAGGGAAAGAAAAAGCATCTATTGTCTTTGGTCTGTTTTTAAAAAGTGATTGATTCTCCCTGAGAAAGTGTTTTAAGTATTGAGGAAAGACAATAAACCCTACCTACCTCAAGGAAAATATTTCTAAAAATGAGTAAGACCACTCTCATTTTTTATACTACAGAAGACTAGGTGTCCAAAGAAAGCCACTCAGTATGGAACCAAAATTCAGGATAGAAGATGTACTTTTAAATCCTGGGCTGGAATGTTAGGAAAAGCAAGATTCTTGCCGTGGATAAGAAGAAAATACAAATCCTGACAGGCAGGCATATTTGGTGCTGGTATTTGCTGTGGAATATCTGGCTACCCCAGGTGTCATGTGCTAGAGAGAGGAGCTGGAAACACAGGCCTATAAAAGCCGGAAGGATGACCTGGAACCGTCCACACAGCCAGACCCCACAGCTGGCTCCACCCTCCGAGGACTGGACTGAACTGTGTGTTTCTGGGGTGCCCTAAAGAGGAGCTGGTGAAAGGAGAGATTTTCTTCTCATCCTTAAGTCCATTGGGAAGTAAAAGATGGGGGGCCTCGGAGAATAGCTGAGCCCAAGTTTGTTGTCATACGTATTGGGGGCTAGAATTTATACCATCTGTGTCACCTCCTTCTTCCCCCCATAAATTTAAATCAAATATTTGGGTAAAGTGCTCCCGACAGAACTAGTTAGGGCGGTGAAAGTATTCTACACCTGGAATGCAGTAATGCATAACTACAAGTTTATTTAAATTCACACTGTGCATTTAAAATGAGTGCATTTCGTGGTCGATAAATTATATCTCAAAAAGGGCTGGGGATGTAGCTCAGTGGTAGAAGTGCTTGCCTAGCCTGCTCAAGGTCCTGGGGTTTGATTCCCCCCCCCCCAGCACTGGGGGAAAAAAATCCCAAATTATACCTCAGAAAACCTGTTATATTAAAGAAAAAAATACACCACTTACCATTCTTCTAATCAGAGACGACTTCGATTAATGTTTGGGCATATTGCTCTGTGCCTATATTTTTTGTAGGGACATTTCGTTTTTAACATATCAAACTCATAGTATTAAAATTTCTATCTTTTTTCATTTAAAATTGTAATGTTTTCCATTGTTCTACTTATTTACAATATGATTTCTTTCTTTTTCTTTTTTCTTTTTTTTTTTTTCCTGTGCTAGGGATAGAACCAAGGCCTCATGCATGCTAGGCAAGTGCTTTACCACTGAGCTACGCTCCCAGCCCTATATAAATATGAACTTAACTGGGATTTTTATATGTATTTCAAAGCATATCTTGCATACTTTATTTTAAAATAATTTCAAGCAGTAGAGTGGTACATGAAGCAAAAGCGAAAGTTCTCCCATTAATGCTTCCCCCACACACATCCACTCCCGCCCCAATTCTCACTTCCCTCCCTGCAGGCAGCCACTGTTCACAGTTTGGTTAAACATCGTTTTTACATAGGTCTATAATTTTCCATCCGAGGGGGGGAAAATCATACTCAACTTGTTCCCCTATTTGGGGACATTTCGGGTGTTTCCTGGTTTGGCTGTCTCACTTAAAACATATGTGTTAGACGATCCCACTGGAGGGAACTCTAAGTAGACTGTAGATGCGACAGCCCTGTGTTACTCAAGTGACTTCAAAGTCATCAAGGGCAGGACTAAATGAGACATCGAATGGGGGGCTAACTTTCAAGTAAGGGAAGGGGGGACCCCCTGCACACAAGATTCCATGCCAAAAACTTCTCCTATCTGTGCTCATTGGCTGCACCAAACATGTGAAGATCAGGGACATTCTTCCCATTTCACGCACGGAAAACCATCATGGTTCAGAGGAGCCAAGTGCCTTGACCAAGAGCACGTACCATCTGGCCCAGAGCTCGGTGCTAAGTTGCCAGACATCAACTCCAGGGCTTGTGGCGCTATTCCAGAGGACAGAGACTCTTGTTTTCCTGTTTTGGCTTAGTTTAGGCAAACACCATCACAATTGTAAACTGCTCTTGTTCCATAAGGAAGCACTGAAATGTTCCTGGGCTTCTTGATTGTTGCTTTTGTTGTTGGTGGCCTCGTTTTCGTGGTACTGGGGATCAAACCTAGGGTTCTGTGCATTCTAAGCAGGTGCTCTATCACTGAGCCACATCCTCAGCCCCAGCTATTGGTTATTTTTAAGCTACAGTTTGAGTACCTAATACGCAGTAACCACCTAATAAACAGTAAACTAAGGATTTATTGTACTTTTGATATCCCTTCTAAAAAAATCATGCTTTGAGGAGCGGGCATGATTCCCACTTTTCAGTTAAGGAATCGGAGAGGTTAAGAAACTCGCCTGGCTGAGGAGGGATTCAGGCTCAGTTCTGCGGGACATTCGGCCTGGGTTCTGAGACGGGCTCTCATTCTGCTCTCCGCTCCTTCCCAGATAACAGCGACCTGATCGCGTGCACCGTGATCACCAAGGACGGCGGCATGGTCCAGCGATTCCTGGCCGTCGACATTTACCAGATGAGTCTGGTGGAGCCCGACGTGTCCCGGCTTGGCTGGGGAGTGGTCAAGTTTGCAGGCCTTCTGCAGGTAAGATGGCCAAGAATGCTGGAATCTCTTCTCAGTTCACCGTACAGACGCACACACCAAATCATCATCTTTATAGACTATTTCTTTTTTTTTTTTTTTTGTCGGTACTGGGGATGGAACCCGGGGGCATTCTACCTCCGAGCTACACCCCTAGCCCGATTTTTTTATTCTTTATTTTGAAACAGGGTCTCGCTAAGTTGTGGAGGGCCTCACTAAGTAGCTGAGACTGGCCACGAACCTGGATCCTCCGGTCTCAGTCTCCCAAGTACTAGGATTACAAGCGTGCGCCACCACGCCCAGCTGTTTTATAGACCATTTCTAATGGTACAGGAAGATATGAACAAATTGCGACTGAAAGAAAGCCAAAACATCGCACAGAGAAGGGCTAAGTCCTCTTTGGTGCTAGGGATTGAACCCAGGGACTTTTTACTTCCGAGTTACACCTCCAGCCCTTTTTATTTTTTATTTTGAAACAGGGTCTCTCTAGGTTGCTGAGAGTCTCGCTAAATTGCTGAGACTGGTTTCAAACCTATGATCTTCATGTCTCAGCCTCCCAAGTACTAGGATTACAGGTTTGCTCTACCGCGCCCAGCTGCCAAGTCCCCTTTGACCAAAGCCCTCAGTCCTCACATCTCTCCTCTCCTGCAAGAGATAACCTTGTAGGTTATCAGGCTGATCCTTTCAGGTCTGTTTCTCTGCATATAGCTACATGTACTTTTTTTTTTAATTGTGTACAGTTGTTCCTCCATAGTCCCAGGTTCCACATCTGCCGATATAACCACTTGTAGATCTTTGAGAAAAAAAATTGCATCTCTATTGAACAGATACATTTTTAATTACTCCCTAAACAATTCTTTACATAGCTTTTACATTGTACTAGGTATTTTAAATAATCTAGAGATGACTGAAAGTGTATGGGAGGATTGTGTAGTTTAGATGCAAATACTATGCTTCTTTATTTTTATTTTTATTTTTATTTTTATTTTTATTTTTTGGCAGTACTGAGGATTGAACCCAGGGGCATTCTACCCCTGGGCTACACCCCCAGCCCTATTTTTTATTCTTATTTTGAAACAGAGTCTCACTGAGTTGCGGAGGGCCTCACTAAGTAGTTGAGGCTGGCCGCGAACCCGGATCCTCCAGTCTCAGCCTCCCAAGTACTGAGATTACAAGCATGCACCACCACGCCCGGCTTTATGCTATTTTATATAAGGGACTTGAGCACATGCGGGTTTGGGTACCCTCAGGGGGTCCTGGAAACACCCTCCCTTGGATACCAAGGAATGCCTGTACGTATACTTGAGACTGTGTATGTGGGTTTTTTTTGGGTTTTTTTTTTTTGTTGTTGGTTTTTTTTTTTTTGCGGTACAGGGGATTGAACGCAGGGGCGTTCTACCTCCGCGATACGCCCCCGGCCCTATTTTTTATACTTTATTTTTGAAACCGGGTCTCACGAAGTTGCGGAGGGCCTCACTAAGGAGAGAGAGAGAGACAGAGAGAGAGACAGAGAGACAGGGAGAGAGAGAGACAGGGAGAGAGAGCGCTGAGGCTGGCCGCGAACCCGGATCCTCCGGTCTCCGCCTCCCAAAGTACTGGGATTACAAGCGTGCGCCACCACGCCCGGCTGTGTTTGTGGTTTTTACAGCGTCACAATGAACCTATTCTAAACTTTGCCTTTTTTCACTCAATACTATGCCTTGGACAGCTAGCCATGTTAGTACACGTAGACCTCCTGGTACTCCTTTTAACCGCTGCGTGACCGTACCAGGTGTGTTTAGCCAGAGCCCTGTTGATCGCTCCCAGCTTTCTACCTTTGCAAGCAGTGCCTCTGTAAACAGAAGCTCTAGAAGCTCTCTTACTTCCTTATGCATTTGGTTAGGATTTCCCTAGGCAGATAACCAAGAAGTTGAGATATACCTATTTTAAGTGTTAATAGATACTGCCAACTTCCTCTCTAAAATGATCGCCCTCCACCCCCAGCAGTTAATGAGAATTTCCGTCTTCTCACCCCGACTCCAGAGAGCTTCTAAGTTGCCCAACGCCAAGTTGGAGCCTGGGGTTTTCTAGTGTTTGTCAATCTGCTGGGTGACATACGCCCACCCACTGAGTGGAAGGAAGAGAAGGACCAGAGGGGCGGAGCCAGCCTTCCAGCTCACTCCTCTGCCATACCCCGTCCCTGAATCTCCAGCACACATGTCCCAGCCTGAGACTTGCCCTGCTCGAGGCGGTCCATTTCCTTCTGTACAGCTCAGCTTCCTGGAAAGACCTTGCCCAGGCTGACCCACCTCCGCCCCGTAGCAGCATGACCTGCTGGCTGTGACCCTCCCCACCTGTGAATCATGCAAATCAGCCGCATATTTAAAGATACTACTGCAGTATATTGCTGCTCTTCCTGGCCTCCTCTATTTCAGGATCTTCCGTGTGTGTCTTACTGGGGATGGGACCCAGGGGCATTCTACCACCGAGCTACACCCCCAGCCCTATTTTATTCCTTTATTTGGAAACAGGGTCTCACTAACTTGTGGAGGCCTCACTAAGTTGCAGAGGCCAGCTGCGCACCTGCAATCCTCCGGTCTCCGCCTCCCAAGTACTGGGATTACAAGCGTGCGCCACCACGCCCGGCATCCTATTTTTTTTTTTTTAAAGAAAGATGTCTCTTACAGAGGATGATGAGAAAAGTGACTATAGATCCTTTCATTTTAAAGAAAGCCTTCGATGTAAGACACTGGCCATTAGGTGACTTATGCTTCTTATTTATCTAGGCTGTATGATCAATGTCCTTTAGAATTTAGTGTCAGAGAAGTGTTTTTCTCCCTTGAAGGATTAATACATGTCCTCCATCAGACAATGAAAGCCACATAAACCTTCTTTTTTCTTCTTTCTTTTTTTTGGTCGTCTTCCAATAGCTACTACTTGTCAGGTCGTTACTACGTACCACGCTCCCTGCTATAAATTCATAATGCTCCATCTAGTCTTCTCTGCCACGTTTTGATGTGGTCATTGTTTCCAAAGAGCCTGTGCCGGATGGAAGGCCTAAGAACAGTAGCCATCTTCCTCCACGAGCCTTCTTCAGTATTTTCCCCACCTCCTCTAGCATCTCTGACCTTTGTGTCTAACTCCTGTCTCATCCTTTTATCTCACACCACCTCCAACCTTTGTGGGAAGAGGATTCTCGGTGACTAATCCATTCTGAAGTTTTATATTGGACCAAGCCTTGTTACACTTGCTACATATCAGTCTTTTCTCCACCTTTCACTTGCAGCTCTCTTAAAAATCTCTGTTAAATGGACCTCCCCATCCATTTCTCAGGACTAGCTTTTTCCTTTAGGGACCAGAATTTCTTCAAAGATGTACAAAACAATACCAACAATTCCCTGTTCCTTTTTGTGTGGTACTGGAGAGTGAACCCAGGGGCAATTTACCTCTGAGCCCATTTTATGTTTTATTTAGAAACAGGGTCTCACTAAGTTGCTGAGGGCCTCATTAAGTTGGTGAGGCTGGCTTTAAACCTGCAATCCTCCTGCCTCAGCCTTCCAAATACTGGTATTATAGGCATAAGGCACCACGCCCAGCATGCCCTGCTCTTAAGAAAAACAAATAGATAAAGGATTGTATCTAAGATCCTGCCAGCCAGGCATGGTGGCGCACACTTGTAATCCCAGTACTTGGGAGACTGAGACTGGAGAATCCAGGTTCGCAACCAGCCTCAGCTACTTAGTGAGACTCTATTTCCAAATAAAGAATAAAAAATAGGGCTGGGGGCATAGCTTGGAGGTAGAATGCCCCTGGGTTCAATCCCCAGTACTGCAAAAAAATAAAAAATAAAAATAAAAAAATAAGATCCTGCCAGATAGTGATGGGAGTTTGGGTTGGTTATCTCTGGTTTCCCAGAAGTAAGAATGGATGGCATTTGCCGGTTAAGTAGCTGGTGGCCCCTTGAAGAGACCGGGGTGCCCTTGTATGCACAGGCGTCCTAGTCCTCGTGGAAGTGGGTACCAGCCTCCACAACCAGCATCAGCCCCTTTGCACGTGCGGTGCTTACTGCCCTGTCTTCTCCCACCGGGCCTGGGTTGGTTTGTGCCCAGCCTTGACTCTGTCAGACTCGGGAGGCTGATGGAGCAAAGAAGAATTAAATCGAGGGGCCAGCCATATTGCCACATGCTTATAATCCAATATTTGGGAGGCTGAGACAGGAGAATCGCAGGCTCAAGGCCAGCCTCAGCAATTTAGGGAGACCCTGCTTCAAAATAAAGAATCGGGTGTGGTGGTGCACGCCTATAATCCCAGTACTTGAGAGGTTGAGACGGGAAAATTGCAGGTTCAAGGACAGCCTCAGCAACTTGGTGAGGCCCTCCACAACTTAGTGAGAGTCTGTTTTTAAAAAATAAATAAGCCGGGCGTGGTGGCGCACGCTTATAATCCCAATACTTTGAGAGGCAGAGACCAGAGGATCTGGGTTCTCTCTCTCTTTCTCCCTGTCTCTCTTTCTCTCTCTCTACCTAGTGAGTCCCTCCACAACTTCATGAGACCCGGTTTCAAAATAAAGTATAAAAAAATAGGGCTAGGGGTGTAGCACGGAGGTAGAACGCCCCTGGGTTCAATCTCCGGTACCGCAAAAAAAAAAAATAAATAAAAAATAAAATAAAATAAATAAAAATTAAATAGGGCTGGGGGTGTAGCTCAGAGGTAGAATGGCCTTAGGTTCAATCCCCAGTACCACAAAGTTATAAATAAATAAATAATAAATAAATAAATAAATGTAAAAATAAAAAGGGCTGGGAGTGTATCTCAGTAGAGTGCCTTGGGTTCAATCCCCTGTACCAAAAAAGGAATTGAATCAGGGGCCCGTTTCTAGACGAGACCTGGACCCCACAGCTCCTGAGCGGCTACCCGTCCCCCGATCCTGACGAGTACCCTTGCTCTTGGCTCCTCACTGTGTAGGACATGCAGGTGACTGGCGTGGAGGATGACAGCCGCGCCCTGAACATCACCATCCACAAGCCCACGTCCAGCCCCCACTCCAGGCCCTTCCCCATCCTGCAGGCCACCTTCGTCTTCTCTGACCACATCCGCTGTATCATCGCGAAGCAGCGCCTGGCCAAGGGACGCATCCAGGCGCGGCGCATGAAGATGCAGAGGATAGCTGGTGAGTGGCTGGCCCTGGCTGGGTGTGCGCTGAGCCCGCGGGGCGGCGGCAGCCACGGGGATGTCAGCATGCGTCTCCCCTGGAGAAGTCCTGTAGCTCCTCTAGAAGAGGACCCGTGTGGTTCCAGATCCGTTGTGCTTTATGAGGGGATCTGCTTAGAAATTCCCACTTCCGAAGCCTTTGGTTTCTAGAGAGTTTCTAGGGCTGCATGGAAGAGAGGTGAGGCCCCCCCATCAGGCAAGAGGCTGGAACAGGCCAGCAGCGTGCAAGAGCTCTTCCCACCCCTCCAGCCGACTTATCAACTTAACAAAGCACTTGGACAGTCCTCTACCAACCGCCTTTGATCCTCAAAACAACCCTTAGATTTGTAGGGCCTCTTCTACCCATTTTACAGTGGAGAAAACTGAGGCTCAGCAGCTTGCCAGAGCCACACAGAGAGCTGGTTGGCAGAACCAAAATGCAAAGCTTCCCGCTGTAGACCTAATCCCTCCCTCCTCTCCCTTCCCGGCTCTCAGGAGAGGCTCAGCCCAGCTGGGTGAGGACCTTGCCCAGCCCTGAATTCACAAGTCATTTTCCATATCACAAAGGAAGAAGCCCCACACTGCCTAGAGTCAGGAAGGCCCAGCTGTCTTAGCGAAGACCCCAAAAGAGGGCGTTCTGTTCATCTCACGGCTGAAGGCGCAGCACCCTCCGGGGGGGGGGGGCAGGGAGCAGGGTCTGTCAACTCTCAAGATGCCTGATGCCTCTCAGCTCAGCTCAGGCCCCAGTGGTCCTCCTGCCATGGCTCCTGGGAGGACTTCCAGCCCGCTGCAGGGAAGGGTGCTCTCGCAAGGGGTAACCTGAAAATGCCCTTGGAGGGCAGGCTTCTGGACATCGCTGGTTTGGTTGTTTACTGTGCACCCCACTTCCTTTGCACCCGCCTGTGTCCATGTAGTCCCCCACCCCACCATCTTATTTCTCATTTAGTTGGAACTTGGCCTGCAAAATCATTACAGAAGCATTTTGTAATGTGCAAAGTGACTTAAATCATTCAGCCCTTTCTTTTAAGATTTATTTTCGGAGGTTTTTTTTTTTAATGTAAAGCAGTTTCTCACAGCAGGCATGAAGGCCAAATATTTCATTTGAAAATCAAGAATTATGCTGCAAAGTGGCTGTTGGAACTAACGCCTTGGATATTTCTTAAATTGATTTTAAAAAGCCCCTCTGAACTGATACATCATACTTGTTTATGGAAGGGAGGACAGCAGCCGTGACACATAAACACACACTCATAAATACACGCACATATATATTCTTTCTCACACTCACTTCTCCGTGCACAAATACAGTCGCCCTCCATACCTGTGGGTTCCACATCCTGGATTCAACCAACCAGGGATTGAAAATACGCAGGGAAAAAAAAAATGCACCTATACTGAACATGCACAGTTTCTTTCCTTGTCATTATTTCCAAAATACCTTACAAAACGACTTATTTGCATAGCATTTACATCATCTTGAGTATAAGTTATCCAGAGATGATCTAAAGTATTTGGAAGGATGTGTGTAGGTTACGTGCAAATATTATGCCATTTTCCATAAGGGTCTTGAGCAGCTACAGATTTTGGTGTGTTTGGTAGGGCCTAGAATCAATCTCTGCAGATGCTGAGGAATCATGTATGTATATATGTGAATGTACATGTATGTGTGTATATATATATGTACACACATATATACGTACACACATACATACATATGTATACACACACACACATACATGCATATACATGTACATACATCAGAGCAGAATTGACTCCCCTTGCTTTGGGGTCTGAAATGGCACTAGACACGTGGAAGCTGAGATTCCAAGGTCGCTTTTGGCCCAGCATCCATTCCATTTGAAGATGCAGGCCCAGAGCCCCTCTCTTCTTGGTCTCAACCATGCCAGAAGCCTTCGTTCGATGCCCAGTCGTGTTCTGTGTTTGGGGCCTCGGGGGCATCTTGGGCATTCTAGTGGGCTCCCAGCTCAAGGCTGTGCCCTGAGTCTTGTCACCTGCCTGCCCCCGTTCCCTGAACTAAGAATGAACTACGGTGTTTGATCGCAGCCCTCCTGGACCTCCCGATCCAGCCAGCAACTGAAGTCCTGGGATTCGGATTCGGCTCCTCCACCTCCACCCAGCACCTGCCTTTCCGCTTCTACGACCAGGGCCGCCGGGGCAGCAGCGACCCCACAGTGCAGCGCTCCGTGTTCGCGTCCGTGGACAAGGTACCAGGTAAGCCCGGCACCCGACGGGGGCCGAGAGCCTTCTCTCTGTTGGGCCTGCACGAGCTGCCCTTCCTTTCTCAGAAATCCTGTCAGCTGGAAGCACCGGCTTCTCAGAACGTATGGAAGCATTGTACGAGTTAAACACAAGCCCCAGAAAGACATCTCGGCTTTCTCTGTGGTCTTCTGCCGCCCTGGTTTGCTTTTCCAGAGATTCGTTGGGCATGTGGAGGAACTTCTCAGAATCGAGACTAAGAAGTTTCTTGGAAATTTCTTGGAAATACTTGAATGATTACTAATGAGGTTGTGGGAGAGTAATTTCCTCCTCTGTGCACGATGACTAGAAGGGAGATAGTGTAAGTTTCCTGGAGCAGCCCTGAAGGAGGGAGGCCGGCGAAGCTCGCCCCTGCCCACAGGTGTCCTTTCCTCCCTCTGGGACCTGCCACTTCTTCCCTCAGTGAGCTGCGCGTCCCACTTCCACCGGCCTCCCCCAAGGGAAACTTGAGTGGAAAGTTCTAGGTCACTTTGGCAAAGCACACAGGACTGACTGCTCCTCCAGAAAAGCCGCTCTCCCTTCCTGTTCTGACGCGTGACCTTTAAGTAAATCCATATGCACCGGGTCCCGCTGTCCCTCGAAAGAGCCCATCTCTCGATTACAAAATGTAGAAAACAGGCCAAGCCCGCCACCCCCATCTCACCCCCCCACGGTTAAGGTTTGCGCTTAAATTGCAAGTGTGGTGAAATGTTCTCAAAAGCAGTTGTTATTTTAAGAGCAAAGTGCAGAGAGAAGAACCTGCCCCAACTCCTCATCCCCCCCATCCCATGGTTTATTCTGCTTTCTTCCTTTGATTTGATTAACTCGTGTCATGTATCTGGGTGTAAATATATATATATAATGATTTTTTTTGGTACTGGGGATTGAACCCAGGGGCATTCTACCTCTGAACTACACCCCCAGCCCTATTTTATTTTAAGAATCTGAACAAGACATGATAAAATCAAAAATAAGTCTGCCCCAGAAGTCAACAGTTATCAATTTCTTGCAGATCCTTCCAGAAATGCTTATTTGTATGTTTTTGTGTGTTTCCACACACGGGGTCACACTGTGCGTGTGATTCTGTGCCTCACCTCTTTGCCCCCGATGCCCCAGGGTCACATGTCGGTGCGTGTGACTGACTGTGTCCTCATTAGCTGTTACACAGGGATCTAGTGAATGGAAGAACCAACACATCCTTTATAACTGTTTCACAGTGACGGACATTTGGGTCACTTCCAGTGTTTTGCTCTCAGTGTCACAGCAAACGTCCTTGAGATGTCTCTGTGTCATTGTGCAAATTCCCAGCAGTAGATCTGCCAAGTCAAAAGGGAAGGTTTCTGATCTTGATAGATGGAACCCCAACCTGACCTCTAGAATAAAAGTGTCCCCCGCCCCCGCCGTTCACTGTGCCGCCCACAGCCTGAGACCACTTCTGTTCTGAAAAACCAATCCCAGGCTGCGAGACGGGCCGCACACAGCCCGCCTCTGCGCTCAGCTGGGAGGTGCGAGATGATTCTGCCGGGCCAGGGCGCGAGGGCTCCTTGATAAAAGCTCCCCGGGTTGCTTCATGTTCTATAGCGATGGTTGCTCAATAGATGTAAATTTCAACTGTGAGTCTAAGTTAACTGAATACACACCAGCCTGGTAAGAAACTCTTGCTTTGGGTCATTGTGCATCTTTTCAGTTCTAGACCCTAGTGGTGAAAGAGCCTTATTTCTTCTCCAATCTTTTTTGGAACAAGGTAGTGTGTAAATAAACAAATGGAGCCAGGTGTCGCAGTCTTTAGCATTCTGTTTGCAGAATGCTTTACAATGATGATGGTGATGATGATGACGACGATGATGACCTCTTACTTACCTCTCCCTCCCGCCTGGGCTTCCAGGGGAGGTTCGGGATCTCCAGGTGCTGGCAGTGTACCCCTGACCCCAGCGGCCTGTTGCTGGTCCCGGGGCCAGGGAACACGAGACTGTGCCGGTTGGGACTACAGCAAGTCACAGGCCTCAGCTGAAGGTGCTGTAGCCCTTGGCTGGGTCTCCCCCCGCGTCCCCCTGAAGTACCACTGAGGCCGGGAGTGGGGTGTCCCCTGGAAGAGCGGTCTCACTACCCTCCTGCCAGGGCTCGGTCTGAAGAACACATCAGGTCCCTGCACCTCGGCGTGAATGGAGGGGTTGGGTGCTGTGTGGGGAGAGGGCAGCCCCCTCCCCTCCCTCCTCACCTGCCTCCTCGGCTGAAGTCAGGGCCACATGGCAGTGGCCATCCCACAGGCACATCCATCCTTAATTCTGTCCCCCACGCCCCTTGCCGGCTCCCCTTCAGATCCCCCTCTTTTCCCCCGTCCCAGATCTCCCCCAAGATCACAATGGCAGCTTCCTCAGTGTCCCTGGCTTCCAGTCTCACCCCTCCCTTCCATGTAGCCAACTGGATCTTTCCAGAACATAGATCATGTCGTATCCCCCACTACAGTAGCTTCCCCCTGTGCTTAGAACAAAATCCACATCTCCCTGCTGCTCTCGTGTGATTGCTGTGAGACATGGCCCCAGCTGGCCTCTCCAGGCTACCCCCATGTGAGGTTCCCCCACGTTCACTGCGCCCCGCACCCCAGCGGGCTCCTGCAGCACCCTCTGCTTCTCGGAGCCAGCACCCCTCGCCGTCACAGCTCGACCTCCAGGCTCCTTGAACTGCAGAGGGACCCGAAGCGCTTCCGTGTATGTGGATGATAGCCAGCCACATCCATGGCACTGGAGACTAAAGCTAGGAAATGCTTTTAATAATTACTTAATAAACCCCTTGTATATAAACAGAAGTGACAGAGCTTTCTCCAAAACAAAAGCAAAAAAAAATGGTTTTACATTTCTACAAATCTCTGTCTGGCTTAATAGAAAACAGCTGGATTCTCCTCTCTGCTGTTTGTTGTGATAGCATACGTTATGTGGTCTCTGGAAAGCGCCTCAGTGCACCCCTGGGAACGTGAATGGAAGAGGAAAATGATGTCTTACTATTTTTAGGACAACGGGGATTCCCTCAGCACGCTTTGAGAACCGCCACGCTACGCCCTGAGCCCTCTGCTGCCTCGGGGCCTTGGCACCGGGTGCTCTTGCCTAGGTCCTGGGTGGTCCTCCCGCCGCCTGCTCCTAGAGCCCTTTTCTGATCACCCCACTGGCCAGGGTTGCACCCTCCCCCATCACATCAGCCTGGTGCACTTCCTCCGTGGCACAGTGGTCCCTCACCTGGCTGACATAGGCGTGTGCCTGGCTGTGTCGCCTTCCTCCCGCGTGGAGAAGGCCACCTGCATAGAACCCCAGTCCATCCTGCATTCTGCTGTATCTCAGTTCCTAGCCCCGCTGTGGCTTTGCTCAGTACTTGTCAAGTAAAGAACGAGCCCACACTTGTCCTGCATGGCCACACAGGTCCCCGCCAAGGCTTCTGCTTTCTCTGAACACCAGAAAGACAAGGAAGTTCCCTCCGGGACCCTAGACGTTTGGTCGTTTAGTCTGTGGTACTTTTTGTGTATATGTGTGTGCGTGTGTGGTGCTGGGGATTGAGCCCAGGGGAATTCTACCTCCGAGTCACACCCCCAGCCCTATTTTATTTTTAATTTGGAAACAGGGTCTTCCTAAGTTGCAGAGGGCCTCACTAAATGACTGAGGCTGGTTTTGAACCTGCAATCCCCCCATCTCAGCCTCCCAAGGACTGGGATTACAGGCGTGTGCCACCACGCCCGGCGCTAGCCTCTGACACTTTAACAAGGGACACGAGAGCACTGAGACCCCTGAAGATCTTAGCAGCGTCCTCCACTGCGTGTCGCCAAAGCTAGTGTGTCCAGGGGCAGGGGCCGCAGGAAAGAGTGTGTGTTGGCTGCACATCTGCTGAATTTGCAGCCCTCACCTTGCTCAGGTGTGCAGAGGCCAGAGAGGAGGGCCAGAGGGGGAGAGTCAGTCATCAGAAGCCGAGGGTGCTGGGCGTGACCCCTCCCACCTTCTGGAATGATGTCCCTGGCCATAGGCTGCATCGCTGCGAAACTCCAGGTTGCGTGGGACCCCCGCTCTGCCTGGGGAGCAAGTTCCAAGGAAAAAACAGCTCTGGCTACGAGCCTCAGGGCGACCACTAGCAGGTGTAGCTTTATTGGGACACATCTGATGTTATCCGCCAGTCCAGGTAATTATCCCCAAGCAGTTTCTCTCTCCTTTAGAAGCTATAAATGATGACATCTGATGAAAATACACCTTTCATTTCCTTGGAGGAGATGTTAAAGTCGAGTATAAATCAGGACTAATCGGTGACTGGCCACTTTGGTGTATTTTTCTTCTTCCATTTGGCTTAGTAAGAAATCACAAATTCTATTTATTGGCCGGTTTTATGTTTATGGCCCTGGCCCCCACAGAGCATTGGTCTCCACAAGGACAGAGCCCTGTGCGTGCACCTGTTCAGGAGGGAGGGCTCGGTGGCGGTCCATGGTGGGATGGCAGGCCTTCCAGGTCTAGACTCTGGCCCAAGCGCTCCCCGCTTGGAGGTACTGCCCTCCTGTGGTTAGCACCCTCTTGGACTTGTGGTGACAGCTGCTTCCCAGAATTACGCCACGGTGGGCAGGATGCTAGTCTTTGTGTAAACTACAGGTGAACCCACAGACCCCAGAACAGAAGCTGCTCCTACAAACAACCCTGGACGTCCAGGGGGCAGCAGCCTCCATTCGAAGAGCCAGGACTCTGGCCTCCAGGACTCTGGGAGGCAGCTTCTGGAGGCCAAGCAAGGCTGCTACGGGTGCTCAGCAGGGGACAGCCATGACAGAACACTTCCCAGAGTTCCAAGAGTGAGCCACCAGGCAGGTGACGTCCGCTGGCCCGCACTGATGGGGGCTTAGTGAACCTCCACCAGCCTATTAACTGTGGGGACAGTGACCGGGCCTACATCTTTCACTGCTGCCTACCCTGCTTAAAACCTTCCAGTGCTGAGCCGGGCGTGGTGGCGCACACTTGTAATGCCAGTACTTTGGGAGGCGGAGACCAGAGGATCCGGGTTCGTGGCCAGCCTCAGCTCTCTCTCTCTCTCTCTCTCTCTCTCTCCCTCTCCCTCTGTCTCTCTCTCTCTCTCTCTCCCTCTCTCTCTACCTAGTGAGGCCCTCCGCAACTTCATGAGACCCAGTTTCAAAATAAAGTATAAAAAAATAGGGCCAGAGGTGTAGCGCGGAGGTAGAACATCCCTGGGTTCAATCCCCGGTACCGCAAAAAAAAAAAAAAAAAACCTTCCAGTGCTGGACCAGGGACATAGCTCAGTGGTAGAGCCCTTGCTTAGCATTGGCGAGGCCCTGGGTTTGACCCCCCAGTGCCTCCTGTCCCCCAGCCCCTCTCGGTGCCACACTCCTGCACGGTCTGCCCTGTCCCCATCAGTTTCTAGCTCCCCTCTGCCCTCAGTGCTGTGAAGGGGGGCACAGCGCACCGCCCCTCTGTCCAGGCCTCACAGGGCCAGGCACATTACACCCAGGGTCCCTGGTCTCCCCGCCCCCTGCCAGGAACCCTCCTCATTCAGGGCTGCTCTGCTGCCTCCTCGGGCCTCCCCAGCACTCAAGCCCACCCCAGACCTTCTCTGCAAGGAGCTGGTTTCCATTTCTTAAGTTGGGATGAAGTTCATTTAAAATTGAACAATTCAAGCCGGGCGTGGTGGCGCACGCTTGTAATCCCAGTACTTGGGAGGCTGAGACAGGAGGATCCAGGTTCGCGGCCAGCCTCAGCTACTTAGTGAGGCTCTCTGCAAGTTCGTGAGACCCGGTTTCAAAATAAAGTATAAAAAAAATAGGGCCGGGTTCAATGCCCCTGGGTTCAATCCCCGGTACCACAAAAATAAATAAATAAATAAATAAGTAAATAAGTAAATAAATAAATGAATAAATAAAATTGAACAATTCAAGTTGGGCGTGGTGCCGCACACTTGTAATCCCAGTACTTGGGAGGCTGAGACAGAAGAATCTAAGGTTCGCGGCCAGCCTCAGCTACTTAGTGAGGCCCTCCGCAACTTAGTGAGACCCTGTTTCAAAAAAAAAAAAAAACAAATGTGAACAATTCAGCGGCATTTTGTGCTGTCCCAGTATCATTTCATCATTAACTCTGCTAATTCCAAAATCTCTCCCACAATATAAAACTCCGTGGCCATGAAGCAGGCGCTCCCCATTCCCTCCTGTCCCCAGTGCTGGGAGCCACTCAGCTGCTCCGTGTCTCTATATTTACCTGCTGTGGGCATTTCATACTAGGCATTCAATACATGGTCTTTTGTGGCCAGCTTCTTTTACTCCACATGTTTTCAGCGTTCATCCTTGCTGTAGCATGTGTCAGAATGTCATTCCCCCTTTTTCTTTTTTATCTGTGTGTGTGTGTGTGTGTGTGTGTGTGTGTGTAGTACCAGGGATTGAACCCAGGGGCATTCTACCTCTGAGCTCCATCCCCCCAAGCCCTTTTTATTTTTTTTGTTTTGAAACAGGGTCTTGCTAGGTTGCTGAGCGTCTCACTAAGTTGCTGAGAATGGTCTCAAACCTGAAATCCTCCCGACTCAGCCTCCCAAGTACTGGGATTACAAGTGTGCACCACTACTTCATGCCCACCTACTTTCTTCCTTTTTATGGCTGAATAGTATTCATATTGGTGGACATCTGGTTCGTTTCCGCCCTTCGGCTAATGCGACTAGTGCTGTTCTGAACATTCATGTACAAGTTTTTGTTTGAACACCTGTTTGCAGTTCTTTGGGGTATATAAGAGCGGAAGCTAGGGCAAATGGTAACTTAATCTTTTGAGGGACTGCCAGGTTGTTTTCCCATGGTCCTCGTAACCCTTACCTTTATTTTATTTTATTATTTTATTTATTTTGCGGTACTGGGGACTGAACCCAGGGGCACTCTACCTCCAAGCTACACCCCCAGCCCTATTTTTTATTCTTTATTTTGAAACAGGGTCTCACTAAGTTGCAGAGGGCCTCACTAAGTAGCTGAGGCTGGCCGCGAACCCGGATCCTCCGGTCTCAGCCTCCCAAGTACTGGGATTACAAGCGTGCGCCACCACGCCCGGCATAACCCTTACATTTAGCTGACATTGTCCCATTTGTTTTTCTGTTTGTTGCCACTGTCCTGTGCTAGGATAGAAGGCATTTGGGAGGGGAACCGCGTCGAGCTCACTCTCAAGAGAATGACACTTAGTAAGTAGGTGCTCAGTGCACAGGAGGTTGGGGCAGAGGGGTGCGGCTGGATGAATTGATGAGCTTGTTCTCCCAGGAGACTGTAAACTCCTGTGATGCAGGCGTTCCTGTCTCGCCCAAGCCCTGGCACCAGCTGGTGTCAGTTCGGGGTACCAGCAGGAGAGTTGGACTTCACACCATAAGAACCAAGCTCTGCCTCACTAGTTTCCAGTCCTGGCATCCTATTGGGTGGGGGAGCTGTCTGTCTTGGGGTAAACGCGCTGTACTTTTCACAGGTGTTCTCTTTATCAAAGCAAACAAACCTGCCTTATCGGTCTTCTGACCCAGAACACTTAATAGTTCTGTGGAAGAGCCGCCGGCAGTTCCAGGGCCGGCCTGGGCCGCTGAGTAACTGAGGAGGAATGCGAAGGTGATGGTGCGCCCTGCCCGGAGCCAGCCGCGCCGCCTGCCAGCCCCGTGCTCATCCAGAAAGGAAAGACGCGAAATCGATGTTTAATTCATAGACATCAGCTCCGACTTCCCCTCCCTGGAGATACGCGCTAGGTGCTAATGTCATCTTGTGGTGGTGTTTCCCAGAACTGAATTTTTTAGGCCTGTTATTTTTCTTGTTTCCGATTATAAAACCAGAGCCAATTCTCTCCTTCCAGCTCCCCAAGGCCAAAATACCCTTTCTTTACTCACTCGGGAAGGAGGCTCCCAGCCCTCCAGTTTCCCCAGCCCCAGGCTGGCCATCCGCTTCCTGCTCAGAGATTCTGGACCGAGGGTCAGTGAGTTACAGAAACCCAATTCCCACTCTGAGACCCCCCCTTTTTTTTTTAAAGCAAAATGTATTGAGCTGCTTAGCCCTTTATGCATTATTTTCACTTGATCTTCCCAATAATGTTCACATTTTCTCCCTTTTTGCATGTGAGAAAGTGACCTGCCCAAGGTCACACCCAACACCCCTGCTTGCCCTATAAGGCTGGAACTCATGTCTGCCCGGGTCAGACTTGGGTCCCCCACCAGGCCGAGCCAGCCTCCTCTTGCTCCCCATGTTTTGACACATCTATGGCGAATTGCCCTGTTCTGATTTTAGAAACGAAGGCCTCACTGGTATCAGGCAAAACCACATTGGCAGCTCCAACTGGAAGCATAGTTGAGGCAGAAAAAGTCAGACCTATTTCTGGAAGTATGAGCTATACTTTGGAAGCATTAACTGAGGGCACTTTGTGTGCGTTAGTTCTATCTTCCTGAAAGCTCTCGAAGCCGGTGTAACTGCCCCGCCCCGCAGATAGGCAAAGGAGGCTCAAGATGTCCAAGCTCACACGAGGCTGGTTAAGGATCTGCACCTCCAGTTCTTGCTTCTAAACCCCACCTGCTTCAAGGCCGCCATTCGATGATGATGACTGAGCTACTTCACATGGTAGCTCTGCCACCTGTCAGAAGGATGGACCCTTTGTAAAGAGAGGCCTCCCGGGGTGGCCCTAGTCTAGACAGAGTGTTCCCCACCCACATCTTCTGCACCCCATGCTAGCACACTCCCAAGTCCTCATGGAAGCCGGGCATGGTGGCACACACTTGTAATTCCAGTACTTGGGAGGCTGAGACAGGAGGATAGTAGGTTCTCAGTCAGCCTCAGCTACTTAGTGAGGCCCTCCACAACTTAATGAGACCCTGTTTCAAAATAAAGAATGAAAAATAGGGCTGGGGGTGTAGCTCGGAAGTAAAATGTTCCTGGGTTCAATCCCCAGTATTGCAAAACAAAATCGTCATGAAAGGCAGACTTGCAAAGCAGTGGTTCAGAAAGATCCTTTCTGCTGAGACCACGTCTTCCAGACCAGGCCAGCGAAAGGCAGAGATGAGACTACAGACTCCTGCCTTAGCAGGAGGAGCGGGGCTGCACCCCTTTCCAAGCTTTCTGGAGCTCGTCTTTAAGAGATCAGCCTTCAGGGGGTCAGGCCAGAGATATGGAGACCAGATTCCACCCAAAGTTAGCCCTGCCCGGTGGCCTGGCATACACCTGTAATCCCAGTGACCCGGTTGGCAGAGGCAGGAGATTGACGAATTCAAGGTCAGCCTGGGCAACTTAGGGAGACCCTGACTTGAGGTAAAAAATAAGAAGGTCTGGGGGTGTAGCTCAGTGCTGGAGTGCCCCTGGGTTCGATTTCCTGTACAAAAAAGTCAGCTTTGAGCTGGGCCCAAGCTGTCCCTGTTTGCCAAGGTGTTCCCAGGGCAGCCATAACAAGAAAGCCTCAGAAGCTCTGTATCAGGGGGCACATAGCCCAGGAAGGAACCATGTTCTGGAATCAGGGCCCTCAAGGTTTCCCCACTTGGAACATGTGCCACAGGAGACACAGTGGCACACACTGAGGAGCCGTCTCCTGTGAAATGTGGCCACACAGCCGCCAGTTCCCAGGGCCTTCTTAGGAGGTGGAAGGGGGAGACGAGTTCCCAAGAACTGAGTGTTGCTTCACTTCACACGGTCATTGCCTACCTGAGACCTCTGAAGTGACAGCGTGGCCCGGGCCTGCTGGTCAGGACAGTGTGCGGCAGGGAACGCGCCCTGGTCGCCTGCGGAGGAGAGCAAGCGGAGCCCGTACCGGAGGTGTGGGAAGAAGCCAAGACCCGCATTCTTCCACATTCCACCTGGCTCTGCCTCAGTGTTCTGTAGGCTCAGGTGGCCCATCGCGGCAGCCTCGCTGGTAGCACAGGACAGACAGGCCTGTGCTGGCACCGTGGTGGAGCAAGGATCAGCTACATGGCTGTGTCCTCACCCGAGCCCCGGAGCCAGGCGGTCTGGGTTCAAGCCCCAGCTTCCTGCCTCCACCTTACACTCGTTACATGGCCTTGGGCCAGTTAGTTCACAACGTTGGGCTTCAGTTAATGCAAATAAAAAACAGGGTAGCCAGGCGTGGCAGCACATGCCTGTAATCCCAGTACTTGAGAAGCTGAGACAGGAGGATCACAGAATCAAGGACAGCCTCAGCAATGTAGTGAGACTCTCAGCCACTTAGCAATACCCTGTTTCACAACAAAAATATAAAAAGGGCTGGGGATGTAGCTCAGAGGTAGAATACTTCTGGAGTTCAATCCCCAATACCACAAAAAAATAAAAAAGACTGGAATAAGGGATAGCAATGTGAGTGTGCTTAGCACTACTGATCTGTACACCTAAAAATGATTGTGATGATAAATTTTGTTTTGCGTATTTTACTGCAATTAAAAAAAAAAAGCAGCTAGGCGTGGTGGCGCATGCTTGTAATCCCAGTATGTGGGAGGCTGAGACTGGAGGATCTGGGTTCGTGGCCAGTCTCAGCTACTTAGTGAGGCCCTCCACAACTTAGTGAGACCCTGTTTCAAAATAAAGAATAAAAAATAGGGCTGGGGGTGTAGCCCGGAGATAGAATGGCCCTGGGCTCAGTCCCCAGTACTGCAAAAAAAAAAAAAAAAAGCAAAACGGGTGAGAGTGTCCTTAGGCTCTTGTGTGCACAAAGTGAGTTCACTCACCTGTGTGCTCAGACGTGCCTTGCACGTGAACCACGTGGCAAGGCTTAGCTGCTCTCAGTGTCCCCGTTGGGAGTTAAGGGCTGACCCTTGGGACTCCAGGTAGTAGGTTCTCTTTCTCCACGTGAACTCAATTTTGCAAACAAGATCGAAAATCCAACAAATAGCCCCCTGCAGCTAAGAACAGACACGCCACACGGTACAGGTGTCACGCTTTCCTCTGAAAGGCTTTCGTTAGGTGGTGACAGGAGAGTGGGGTGTTGGGTTCAATTCCTAGCACCAAAACAAAAACAAAACCAAACCCGTGGAGTCTAGCAGAGCTGGGGGGATTGTCCTCCTCACACAGACGAGGTCCTGATCCAGAGCAGGTCTGCCTGGGGTCCTATAGTTTGCAGGGCAGAGCCAGGGCTGGAGAAGAGCAGAGGCTCACCTCCTGAAGCCACCAGCCTGCCACACACATCCTGCCCCAGGATACTGACTGCCGTCATGAGCCAGGCAGTGCCCCTGACCTTCACAGCAGCTTTGGAGACGCGCGTCACTCGTCATGTGCAGACCAGGAAACCCAGGCCCAGAGAATAGGAGCACTTTGCCCAGGGTCACACAGCACATGTGTGGCCACCTGGGATTCAAACCACAACTGTCTGTGTTTCACTCCATGTCTTCAATTCTATTTATTTATTTATTTGGCACTGAGGTTTGAACCCAGGGGCATTCTACCTTCGAGCTACACTCCCAGCCCTATTTTTTATTCTTTATTTTTGAAACAGGGTCTCACTAAGTTGCAGAGAGCCTCACTAATTAGCTGAGGCTGGCTTTGAACCCGGATCCTCCGGTCTCAGCCTCCCAAGTACTGGGATTAAAAGCGTGCGCCACCACGCCCGGCTCCCATGTCTTCAATTCTAAGCCATTTTTGGTGGCAGAATACCTGGGGTCAGGTGTGCTTGGGGAACCCCTCAACTGTTGCTGTCTCCCACTCTGTTGTGAGCCAGAGGACCGGAAACCAGCAGAGAACATGATTTATAAGGGTATAAGTCTCTACATATAAAGAATAAGTCCATAAAATTATTTGAAGAAATGTTCCTATCCTTTTCTGTTGATGTTTATTTTTTTGCTTCTGAGTCATCTATGAGCTGCAAGCTCTCATTAGCAGATAAGTGATAACAGATGCAAAGAATTGAAGGCTCAGTTATGGCAACAAACCCAGAAACGGAGGCAGTGCTAGCCCTTGCTTTTATACATGAACTGATACACGTCCACCTTGATTCAATTTTTGCCTCAAATCACCAGTGACTAGCTCAAGGAACCCCAGGGTGCCCTCTGGAACAGGGTTTGAGAACCACTTTATTGCTTCCCAAGAACTAGTCCTGTACCTACCCTTGAGACCCAAATGAGTATTATTGCTGAGTGTGCAGACAGCTGGAAGGAGAGTTCGGTAATTCACAAGAACTCATAAAGGGTGAGAAAAAAACAAATTAAAGGGCAAACACGTGACAATAATCGTGCTGAAGGTCGAGAGAGAGGCAGAAGTCATCGAGTCCTCCCTGTGTCCCTTTCTTTCCTTTATGCCTTGGACGTCCTCTTCAAAGCAAGGCAGCTCCTGGGGGACCGCTGGGTAAAGAAGGAACGCGGGGAGAAGGGAGAGAGAACCAGCATTGTTTTCAAAGGAACTTTTAAAATTTCAAGGAAGTCACATGACGATACACTGACTAGGGTCAGGAAAGGGAAGATGCTTTGAGCAAGTGTTTAGACTGAGCTTTTTGTGAATCCAGCAAATGCCGTGCTGGGCACACAGAGAAGATGGGCCAGGGGCTTCCTGGCCCAGGCACTGGCACGCACGCTGGCGAGGGTTGTTTTTATCCTGGAAGCCTCTTTCTCTCAGCCTCAGAGTAACTGAGAACACATATCCCAGCACGAGGGACTGTGGGTGGGATGTGGGTGCAGTAAGTAGGCTTGCTTTTCATTGACTGGCGCTGGGAGGGCAGGGGAGGAGGGGGAGAGGAAGGAGACAGGCACGCAGCCCCTCCCCTCACTCCCTGTGCCTCAGGGGGCGCTCTGCCCGCCTTCTGGATGAGCAAGGATCTCCAGAGAGAGGGAGCCCCTCCTCAGGTTGATGTGCATCCTTTCTCTCTCTCTCTGTGTGTGTGTGTGTGTGTGTGTGTGTGTGTGTGTGTGCGCGCGCGCGCGCGCACGCACCTGGTAGTGGAGATTGAACCCCAGGGCCTTTCTACCTCCGAGCTACACCCCCCAGCCTTTTTTATTTTTTAGTTTTGAAACAGGGTCTTGCTAAGTTGCTGAGAATCTGGCTAAGTTGCCAAGGCTGGCCTCAAACCTGTGATCCTCCTGTCTCAGCCTCCCAAGTACTAGGATTACAGGCCTGTGCCACCACACCCAGCTTGGTGTGCATCCTTTCTATACCGTTTTCTGGGTGTTTACACACTGTCCTTGTACTATAAGATTATATTGCTTTTTTTAAAAAACCTAACTGACCCTGTTTTCACTCAACAGTATATCTTAGAGATCTTCTTCGTGGAAGTTCATAAGAACTCCTTCATTCATTTTTGACAGCTACACTCATTCATCCAGGCAAACCACTGTTTATTTAGCCACTCCCCTGTTGATAGATATTTGGGCTGTGGCCAATTTTTTTTGTCCTTTAACAGATAAGAGGCGCCTCCAAATGCCCTCTTGCTAGGATTTCTCTCAGGTATGTAACCATGAAGTGAATCCGGAAATAGCTAGACTGTGGGATTATCAGGATTTGTGCCCAGTGAAGTCTGTGGGTGGGGGGCAGAAAGCCACAGGGAAAGTATCCCTTCTCTGAATATTCTTGGTGCATTTAACTAGCAAGCGCATTCTGATGGTCCCAACTTCTTCTTTTTTTTTTTTTTTTTTGGCGGTACCGGGGATTGAACCCAGGGGGGCGTTCTACCTCCGTGCTACGCCCCCGGCCCTATTTTTTATACTTTATTTTGAAACTGGGTCTCACGAAGTTGCAGAGGGCCTCACTAAGTAGAGAGAGAGAGACAGACAGACAGGAAGAGAGAGAGAGAGAACTGAGGCTGGCCGCGAACCCGGATCCTCCGGTCTCCGCCTCCCAAAGTACTGGGATTACAAGCATGCACTACCACGCCCGGCCTGATGGTCCCAACTTCTGACCCAACAATCCTTGTTAGTCGTGGCCGTTGAGCTGCGACAATTGGAAAGGTCCCCTGGGGCTCATGGGGGTCTCCAGGCACAGGCCTGCCCATGGTATGACTTGTCATCCAGAGAGAACCTCAAAGCTTGGCATGATGAGCCCACCGATGGGTCCTGCTCCTACTTCCGGTTCCCCGCTGAGCTTACAACCTTCCGCGACTCTGATCTCTATGTAGCCATGACTGAAATATAGCTGCCTTCGCTGGCAGCTGTCCAGCCGTGGCATTTTGTATAAATGTGCTTTTCTTCAAAATTGCACAGTATGATTTTTTTTTAACATCTCGAATTCCCAAAGGGCTGCAAGTCAGTATGGTCCCTGCGTGATGGGAGTGGCCATTTTGCATCTTTTCACACTTAAACAGCCTCTTTCCCTCTGTCTCAGACTACTGAAGACAGCGAATCCCAGCCCGTCAACTTTGATGAGCTGCTTTGCCACGTCTACGGGCCCCACTGTGAGCCCAAGCCATCGAAGGCCACTTCCTCCCTTTCCTTGTTGAGTGTGAGAAATTAAGAGTGTTTTAGGGAGCCGGTGCCTCAACTGCGGGAAATCCTAGGTTTGGACAGTGATGGGTCCCAAAATATTTACTAGTGGGCAGAAACTCAGGTGCGTGGCCTATGTGGTTGGTCTACTTCCCATATCCCAGGATAAAAACCCTACTTATGAAGGTCAACTGTGTGTAAGCACTAGGCTAGTTGCTTTAGATAAAATAAAGGGAGAAATATGTAAAAACTGTGGTTCTATCAATCTGACTCATGTAGCTTGGCAGGCAGGACTCAGAAAGCAGGGTCGCTTGCCTCGAGTCTCACAGCTAGGGACCGACTTCTTCTATGCCTCTTACAGCTTCCTGAGAAAAAAGTTATCTCCTATTCTTTGTTCTTTCCTTTCCTGCTAAGCTGCTTTGAAGGCTCTGCAGAACTTCTAGGGTACAGCTCCCTTTCATCGCGGCTTCCGGGCACGGTGACCTCACAGGCCGGTGGTGGGGCCTAGGAGGCTGGGCTCCACATATCTCAGATGGCAGATGTCCTCATAAACCTTGGGGACAGTTGGGTGGCAGGAAGGGTCAGTGTTGATGGAACGAGCCTTCCCCAAACACCCACCACCACTCTCAGTAACTTGGAAAATGTCCTGAAATGGTTGATTTTTACAAAATCCTGGGCTTTTTTTTTTTTTTGGCCAGATTTCTAGCCCAAAGCCCAAAGGAAATGTCCATCAGCCCAGAATAGAGTTCTAGCATCCTGAATTAGTACCCAGCCTGGTGGAGGCCTGCTCACCGGCCCCTCTCTCTGACCTCTTCACCCCAGCAAAGCGCAGTTGCAGCATCCGCCCTGAACCCGTCACCCCATGTCCAGCGTGAAGCACCCACAGGAAGCTGCTGCAGGCTCCCACCACTTGAGCGCCTACTGTGTGCCAGTGTATGTCTCAGTGCCACTCACATGGTGCCACATCCCCGCCAGGAGAGCCCTTGCGATCAGGAGGGTAGGGGCCCATGCCCTGGAGTCAGACCACCCAGGCTCGAGTCTGCACCTGCCCACAGGTGCCGTGTGATGTCAGGAAGTTCCGTAAATCTCTGAGCCTCAGCATCCTCTTCTGCAAGGCCGGACTGATGATGGAACCTGCCTGACGGGCAGGAGCTCAGCGGGGCCAGCGCCCTGAACGTGCTTCCCACTGCCTCCAGAGCGATAAAGGAGGGCGCAGGGGCTCGGGTGTGCGCGGCGCCCAGGGTCTCGAGCGCAGTGATGGTGACCAGCGCACCAGCTCGTGACCCTGGCTCCTCCAGGTGGCTCCTTAGGTCCTCACGGGTATTCTAGCCGGGGCTCTCTGGCTCTGCCAACCATAGAGATGGCACCAGGCAAGTGGACTTCTGGGCCCTGGCCTTCCAGAGCCACCGTAGGAGGCGCCTGCTCGGGCATCGGCCGTTCCTCCAGCAAGTTCACCTGAGCGCCTCCTGCGGCCCGTCCGAGGTCCTCATGACACGACAGCCCCCGCGGGAGGCAGGCATAGAAGTGGATGACCGTTGTGCCAGAGATACCAGGTGGCGTGGTCACTGACAGGGCGAGTCACCGAGAGGACCTGTGTGTCGGAGCACAGGGAGCAAGGGGCAGAGGGTAGAGGACCTGCAAGCCCCAAGTGGCCTGTGGACTTCATCCTGAGTGCCTGGGTGGCGCTGGGGCTTCAGCAGGGGAGTGGTTGGACCCATCCATGGTTGTCTGAGCTCCGCGCTCATGCGGGCGCGCAGTGCAGTGGAGCCCGGGGCCCCGAGCAGCTGGGGGCATGCCTTTGGCTGGTGTGGGTAGGGTCATGGTGGGTTTGGGTACAGCTTGCCTGATTGTGACAGATCTGTTCCCGAGGACAGTGCTGTCCTGGCTCCCTGTGCAGCACCTTGGGGTCGGCAGAGCATTTCCCATTAGTGATCTCAGTGACGCCATGAGGGGAGCAAAACAGGAGACTGGGCTCATGTGGCAAGGTAGCCAGCCCAGTCGCCTGCCAGGGCGCGGCCCTGCTCTGCCTTCTCCCCCGCTCCAGCTGCTGTGAGGTAGAAACATGTAAATACTCAGCACAGCTGGAAAAGCTGACGCTAATGTGGCTTCGCTTTCCCCACTTAGCAGACGAGGAGGCTGAGGCCAGAGAGGTGCAGTAATTCACCCGAAACCACACAGTGGTACGTGGTGTTGCTGAAACCCACACCTGGGCCATCTCCCCCACAGCCCCCAAGTCCAGTGTCTGGGGAGCCTCCCAGGAGCTGGGGACCTGGGAAGTTCTTGGTCTTGCCCGGGGCGGGGGCTGTGCTTTGACCTGGACCGCTGCCCCTCACACAGGGCGCCTAAGCACACTTGTCACAAGTCCCCGATCAGTGAGGCCCCAGGTGCCAGCTTGGCCCACGGCACTGGCTGGTGTCTGGGCTTCCTGAGCCAGTTGACACTTGTTCGATGGGCGTGGTGTACCAGTGGCTTTTTCTCCTACTTTTTTGCAGCCCAAGTTGGCTCTCAGCCAGAACTCTTTAAAAAAAAATATTAAGGCCCCAGCGCTGGGCATGGTGGTGCATGCCTGTAATCCCAGGACTTTGGAGGCTGAGACAAAAGGATAGCAGGTTTAAGGCCAGCCTCAGCAACTTAGCAAAGTGCTCAACAACTTAGTGAGACCCTGTTTCAAACAAAAAATAAAATAGGGCTGGGGGTGTAGCCCAGAGGTAGAATGCCCCTGGGTTCATTCCTCACTACTACCAAAACATAATAAAAATAATAATAATTAGGCACCGACCTGCAGTGGTCAATACTGGTGTACCAGCTGAGCACAGGAACCTCTACAGTAGGGATTTAAGATCTGCTGGTCAGGGACAAATTTAGAAACTTTCTGGAAGGTTCTGGGGCTAGCCCAGACTGTGGTTAAGGCCTTCAGTGATGTGAGTTAAGGGTCTTCTTTAGCTCATCACCTTCACGAATCCACAAAGGTGGGCTTCTGTGGACAGCGTGAGTTTGTCTTTTCGCTCATTCCCTTCTTCAGCAAACACTTATTGAGCGTATGTTGGGTGCCAGGTGTTGTGCTGTGGTTGGTGACACTGCCGTACGTGTGGGGCTTGCAGGACTCTCATTTAGAGAATGACACCAGTAACTGATTAGCTTAGGAGGGGCACCTAGCCCTGTCTAGTGGGGCTCGCAGGAGCTGCCCTGAGCGGGTGGGTGGGTGGAGCATGGATGCATTCCCTGGAACATACTGGGTGGGGAACAGCATGTGCGGAGTCTGGTGTCAGGAGGGCCTGGGGTGCAGAGTGAGTGGAGGGGCAGGCCCACCTGGCTCCCCACCAGTGGGCACCTTCCGAGCCTCCAGCTCTGTACCAGGCATAGTCTGCACTCTCCATGTCTCACCTATAGAACCTTCCTGGGGACAGGTGACCATGCACTCATTTTGTAGTCGGGCCTTCCTGAGGTTCAGGGTGGTTAAGTCACTGCCTGGAGTTGCACAGCAAAGCTGGCATTCTCTCCTGGCTCTGCCTGCCCCCGCCTGCCTCTCTGTGTTGACGGTTTACTCTTCTCCCCTAGCCCATGTTGTCACCCATGCGGCTCAGAGGCTGCCAAAGACAGAGCCCCGCAGCCATGAGGCCATGGGAGGATAATTGCCTCTCCATTGTGGAAAGCCACAGCCATGCGTGAGAGCCTCTCCTGTCCCTGGCACTCGGCGCTTTGTCAACAAAACACTTGGGTGACCAACTCCCAGTCTACATCATCTACGCTTATCTCTGAAACTTGTTCAGAAACCTCTTCCAAATGAGGCAAAGCCATGCTGGCCCAGAGCAGCTGAAGGACACTGCCCGGCTCGGGGCGGGGGGAAGGTCCTTCCAGCCTCAGGCTGGACAGTGGCCTCGGCCTCCTGTTGCCCGGGTGACGAGACCTGCCCAGCTTGGCCATCAGGCCAGCCCCTTCTCTCCTGTGCCTCCCTGGCTTCCATGGGACAGACAACCAGGTGGCCAGAAAGCCAGTCAACTAGATCCCCACAGCAGCAAAGGAAAGCCACCTGTCTCTCAGCCCCGAGGGGCAATGGGACCCAGCATGGCTCTTTGAAAAGCAGGGAGTCCCAGTGTGGAGGGTCTCCCCCAGTTTGGGGCCCTGGGCAGAGCCAGCGCACCCAAGGACAGCCCTGACTGTGCATGTTTAGACCTGCTTCGAAGCTTTTGAAGAAGCCGTCCAGGCCCAGCCCAGTTGAGTGAGAGCAGGGAGAGGCTGGCTGCAGGCTTTTGAAACCGCCCGGGTCACTGGTGTCCATCTGGTCTCAAGAACTGGATGAGGAGCCGGGCGTGGTGGCGCACGCTTGTAATCCCAGTGCTTGGGAGGCTGAGACAGGAGGATCGCAGGTTCGCGGCCAGCCTCAGCTACTTAGTGAGGTCCTCCGCCAGTTAGTGAGACCCTGTTTCAAAATAAAGAATCAAAAATAGGGCTGAGGGTGTAGCTCGGAGGTAGAAGGCCCCTGGGTTCAATCCCCAGTACCGAAAAAAAAAAAGAACTGGACGAGGAGACTCCTCGGATTTCTCATAGGTGGCTTCACAAGAGGGTTCCCGGGGAAAGCTGGGATCAGTGCTGTGACCCGATTGCCAATTCTTCCTGAGCACCAACTGTCGGCTTGCCTGGCACGAAGCACCAGATGACTGAGGTCCCTCCTCCCGTGGAGTGAACACGTCTGTGACCAGCTGTCTCCTCTGACATGCAGAGATGAAGGGACAGCCGGGTGGGCCTGGGCCACGTTTGGACAGGCGCCCCTCCTCGTAGGAGCAGCTGCTTCCTGGTGTGTTTGGGGTGGAAAGGGCTCTGGGGATGAGAGCGGGGTACCCTGAGCCCAGTTTCTGGAAAGGCCAGCGCCTCTGAGCTTGTCGTGCAGCTAAGCCATTATGGGCACCGTTCCACAGCACGTTCTGTTCCCAGAGCTGGGGAGTGGAAGGTTCTATGTCCTGGGGAGGCAACGCCTGACCCGATATTGCAGCATAGCCTGGTCTGCGCCATGATGGTGTAGAAGGCTCCAGAAGGCGCTCGGAGAGGATGAGCCAGGTTAAATAAACTTGGAGTGTGCAAGGAGGTGGCACGGCTAGGATGTGAAAGTCCGTGTGCGCCTGGCTCTTCCAGGCAGCCCAGGGTGTGTGAGGTGGTGGCGGCAGGGGATCAGGCCACACGGGAATGGCCCCCGAGCCTGGTGCACTGTCTTGCTTTCATCAGAGGGCCCAGGGAGCCCGTGGGCTTCAGGACAGAGGCTAAAGTTCCCTCTAAACCAACCGCAAGGCCTTCGGAGCAGAAAAGCAGCTGAGGCAGGGCCGGCCCCAGGCGACCCAATGACCTACACTGAGCTGGAAAGACGAGGTGGCTGAGAATGTGTCCTGTGCAGAGTGGCTGCAGCCCAGAGCTGCTCATCAGGCCCAGGGCCAAGGCGGGGTGTCCTCCTCTGGGCTTCCCTCTTGCCCCACGTCCTGTACCGTCAGCTGTACCTGGGAAGTGCTGTCAGGACCCAGAGCCTCGCCGCCGCGCCGCAGCGCCCTCCCCTGGCCCCGGCCCAGCTAACTTTCACTTGAAGGACCAGAGAGCCCTTCAGGCCGTCTGGTCTCTACCACAAGAAGCCTCTGCCATTGCAGCCCCAAGGTAGCGCGTGGGCAATATGTAAATGAGCGTTCCACTTTCCCATAAGCCACTGGAGAAAGGGGCGGTGGGTCACCACATTTGGCCTCCTGACCTTGGCCAACCTGGCCTCCTGCCCGGCCCCCTGCAGTCAGCTCTCAGCTCCGTCTCCCTCTCAGGGGCCTGGGTCCCACACAGCCTGTTGGCTCTGCTCCTGCGGCTGACCTCCCCTCCCCACTGTCCCCAGGACCTCCAGCTGGGCCTCACCAGCCGCCTCTGCTGGGAACGCACCCCCAGGCCCCTGGTGGCTCTGCCTCCTTCCTTCCTGTCTCCCCACAGCCCTCAGCGCCTTAGGGCGTCTTCCCTGTAGCAGCAGCCCACCCCACTCCCTCGCTCCAGCCGCCCTGCCTGCTGGAGTCCTCCCTAGCGCTAGTCCCCTCTCCGCGTCTTCTATTTCCTCTTCGTTCCCCACACCGTCCTGCCCTATCCGATTATTGAACTGTGAACTCCAGAAAGGCAGGCACTGTGCTGTGGTCTCTGCAGAATCCCTGGCTCTGCCTGGGCTGCACCAGGCATGTGGGTGGTGCTTGGTAAGCTTTGGATGAATGATAGATTGATGATGGAGGGAGGGAAGAAGGGATGGAGCCAACAAGGCTTTAGTACTCCCTTCTGCGTGCCAGGCATTGTTCTCTGGGGACTCAGGGTAAGCCAAACAGATCTGTCCCTTTGGAGCTCCCAGCACTGTGGACGCCATAGAGTCCGGAACCGCCTGCCGTGATCAGTGCCCCGGGAGCACTGTGCAGAGAGCTAGGATAGTGAGCAGTCGAGGGCTCTGACCTGCAGCTGGAGCCCGGGGAGGCTCCTGAGATGTGGGGGAAGGAAGAGGAAGGAGGGACAGATGTGGGCAGTATTGAGTCCCAGACAGAGGTCTCAGGGACCAGAGAGCAGCTGAGGCTTTATCCCACAGGCTGCCCAATCCCCAACCAATGAAATCAGTGCTGCCTACATGACACCTGCCACCAGCGTGCCTGGACACAGAATCCCCTTGGTTACCGGTGTCCACCCTGGGCAGAGGAGTGGGGCCCAAGACTCCGGTCCTGTTTCCCAGACAGGTGATCAGCCCGGCGCCTCCTCCCCTCATTAGCAAAGAACACATAAGAGGAATTTGACCTGGGACATTTTTTCCGTGATGAATTCTATTGGAAGGGAACGTTCTTGGACTCGGGCCTAATTTAAAGAACGAAACGTTTGGGGCCACATACAGAATGAAGAGCAAAACCGGGAGAGGGAGATGGCGCATGAGGCCAGGTCGCTACTCAGTCGGCAGAGGTGGGGCAAAGCGTCCATGATCCCGCACTTCGAGTTAGCATCAAAACTTGTACGGAGGGTGCTGCGGCGGACCTTAAATTGATTGTGATGATGGCTGCGCAGCTCCGTGACTACTTTAAAAATCAGTGAGTTGTACTCTTGAAATGGGCAGATTGTGCGGAATGTGAATTACATCTCAATAAGACTATTATACCCAAGAAACACCCCCTTCAGCTGGTCAGATTGTCACAAAGCTGTCATCGGGCAGCATATAAAAAGCAGATTATCTGACTTGTGTCCCTTTTCATCATAAGATAGTCCAATCTGGGCCACATTTTCCTTAAAAGAAGGCCAAATGTGAAAAAAGAAATTGGATCCCACAAGACATTCCGGAATAATTTGGAAACCTTGATGCGGCCCGGGCTCACCTGGCACCCTTCCCCTTCCCTAAAACTTGCCCTTTTTTTTCCCATTTCTTTTTGACTTTGAAGAAAAAAACCTCTGTTCTTACTGGTAAAAGAGCCTCTTGTTCCCTTTTCTTTCCTGTAAATCATGAGATAAGTTTGCATTTTGTACCTTTCCAGAAATCTCTGTTGATTGTGGTCTGACCTCAGAATCACGGCTTCTGGGAAAGAAAGGAGGTATTAGCGCCACGGCTGTGCGCTTGTGCCGTAACCTCTGGAGCGAGCGTGCCGCGCAGCCTGTGTGGCAGGTCTGAGACAGAGCCCAGGTGAGCGGGACCCGCTTAGTGCCCCAGAAGTGGCTTCCTGGGGCTGGTCGGTGACACGCAACAACTTTGTCGCATTCATGCCAACGACTCAAGATGATCCCGGAGCTGCACGTTACGTCTTGGAGGAAGTTAGGACTAGTGCTTCCCTCGTCTTGTGCAGCAGAAACTGGTGAAGGGGGTCTGTAGGTAAATGCTCAGACCTCTAGCTGGACTCCAACTTAATACCAGCTCCTGTTTATTGAGCAGTTACCTTGCATCGGCCACTACTCTAAGCACAGCTGTGTGTATTCTCGCTTCATCCCCCATATTGCACCCAGGGCTACAGCTCCAGTCACACGGCCAGTCGGCATCAGGGGTGGGGTTTGAACCCATGTCTGTTTGTCCCCACTGCCCGCCTCTTATACCATATCCCCATTTCTCGGACTGTACCCCAGTGTGTAGACTCCCATGTCAGTGTTCCGTCCCCTGCCTGGAGGGTGGCCATGAAGTACAGCCATCAGCAGGTCAGAAGCAGCTCAGATAATGAGAAAACGGCTGGCAGCCTTCTCCCACGGGCCGCGACATCCCGACACGCTCTCCCTCCCTCCCTCCCGTGACAGGTGACGTGCCCGCAGCACAGGCCGGGCCGCAGAGGAGGCGCTGCAGCAGTCCCGCCAGGGGCAGGATGTGCTTCGGTCCAAAGAAGTGCTCTCGCGATTATTTATTAATTGTGAAAGGGAAGAAAAAAATAATAGGGTTTCCTGGAAAGGAATAAAAGTTCAATATGATAAACTCCCGAAAAGCAATCAAAGGCCAAAGAGGGCAGAAAAATAAAGGACCGAGCGAGGGGAGAGATGATGAATCAAAGCGGCGAGCGGGTTAGCAGAGGCTGGGCGGGCCGTAGCTCACGGCGATGGCATGCGGGGCTGGCGCTGCTGCTGGGAGCGGCGGGTCAGGGAGGCAGCTGGACTTGGCCACGAGGTTGCCAGGCCTGGGGACAAGCCGATGGCGACAGGAAGGGACAGACCAGTCGGGTGTTACACCGTTACTGCTGGTCCACTGTGTTAATTTTTGTGCATTAATACATGAGTATAGGAAATTATAAATGAAAACTGTAAAGCTATGAGAAGAAGAAATCACACGCAAGCCACCAACACAGAAGAAAACATCGTTAGCCCTTCAGTCTACTTTCTGTCTGCGTCTTCTCTGTCTTGTCTATCATTTAAAGAAAATTTTAATTATGCAAGAAATACATGAATTGATTCTTCATTTAAAAAATTAAGCTGAGCGTGGCGGCGCACGCCTGTAGTACTTGGGAGACTGAGACAGAAGGATCGCAAGTTCAATGCCGGCCTCAGCAACTTAGACCCTCAGCAGCTGAGTGAGACACTGTTTCAAAAATAAATAATAAAAGGGCAGAAGTATAGCTCAGAGGTAGAAGAGCGTGGGTTCAGTCCCCAGTATAAAAAAAAAAAATTAAGACATTCCAGAGACTTAAGTCCCCTGTGACTGTCCCTGCCCTGTTGCCACCCCCCGGCCACCCCTCAGTTGTCACTGGCTTACCTCCTTCCAGACCCTCTCTGTGTAGCTGCATTTTATGCATGAATCCACAGGCCGTGGTTACAACAGGGCCCCAACCCCAGCTCTGCAGGTCTGAAATCCACACAGCTCTGAAAACCAAAATATTTTTTCCAACTCACACGGTGGCGAAACCTGCCCTTAACTATTTACAGTCTGTTTATAAGAGTTATCGATGCCACTTATTCTGAGTATACATGCTTTTTTTTTTCCTGCAGAAATGTAAGATGTTTGGTTTTAGCTGCCTGAGACCCAACCGAGGGTGTAACATAATATGTATGTATGTACCACATGGCCTTTTAACTCCTAACGATTTTAAATTCCAGGACACATCTGGCCACAGGGGTTTAGGATAAAGAGTTATAAATCTGCAATTGTCTTATGGTTTGGGATGCCTTTAAAAGAAACCAAACAGAATCATAATTCTGTATCCCCTTCTACAGAATGTTTTTTTTTTTCAGACACTGCTATGAATTGGGTGCCTATGTTAGTGCTTACAGACTGCATGCATCCCTTTTCATGGCTGTGTAGTATTCCTTGGTGTGGATACTTGTGTCTCTTTGGCCAGGCGTTTGGGTGGTTCTAGGCTTTCGCTGTCCCAGACAGTGTCTCAGCAGACATCCTCAGGCACGCCTCTCTGCACATACTTGCAACCCAGGAAGCAGAACTCTGGGGCACAGGGTCTTGATTTTAACAATATTGTTTGTTATGTCAGAAGTGGTTTCCTGTGCTAGAAAGTACCTCTTTCTTCTCAAATTTTATTTTTGATGGCTTTGCAATAGTCCATTGTTGCAGTGTCCATTTCCTGAAGCAGCTATAATAAAGTACCACAAACTCAGTTGCTTCAACAATAGAAATTTATTATCTCATAGTTCTGAAGTCCAAGATGGAGGTGCAGTCTGACGCAGGCCTCTCTGTTAGCTTCCGGGTGCTGGCTGTCCTTGGTCCTTGGCTTGTAGAAGCATAGCCCCGGCCTCTGCCTCCGTCTCCACATGGCATCCTGTCTCCATGATCACCAGTTTTTAGAAGACACAGTTCTACCAGGTGGGACCCACCTGATGACCTCCTCGTAACTAATGACATCTGCACAATGACTCCACTTGCAAATCAGATCACATTCTGAGGTACCAGGGGCAAGAACGTCAGCATAACAATGTAGGGAGAGGAGCCAGGCATGGTGGCACACACTTGTAATCTCAGTACTTGGGAGGCTGAAACAGGAGGATTGCAGGTTCGAGGCCAGCCTTGGCAACTTAGCAAGACTCTCAGCAACTTAGACCCTATTTCAAAATAAAAAATGAAAGCCAGGCGTGGTGGTGCACACTTGTAATCCCAGTACTTGGGAGGCTGAGACAGGAGGATCACAGGTTCGAAGCCAGCTTCGGCAATTTAGTGAAGCCTTCCGCAACTTAGTGGGACCGTGTTTCCAAATAAGAAATAAAATTGGGTTAGGGGTATAACTTGGAGGTAGAATGCCTCTGGGTTCAATCCCCAGTACCAAAAAGATAAAAATTAAAAATTTAAAGGACTGCTGTGTAGATCGGAGGTAGAATGTCTCTGGGGGTTCAATCCCCAGTACCAAAAAAAAAACCCAAAATTTGGGGAGAGGATACAATTCAACCGTAACAGTCTAGATTGTCCAAAATTTACTTAGTGACCTTATATTGGCTACTTAAGTTGTTTCTACTACATTATGAGTCTCTCTGTGTTGATTATCCTTTTACAAAAATCTTGGTCCATGCTTCTAATTATTCCTGTAGAAACCATTTCTTAGCCGGGCGTGGTGGCACATGCTTGTAATCCCAATACTTGGGAGGCTGAGACCGGAGGATCTGGGTTCGCGGCCAGCCTCAGCTACTTAGTGAGGCCCCCCCCCCGCAACTTAGTGAGACCCGGTTTCAAAATAAAGGATAAAAAATAGGGCCGGGGGTGTAGCTCTGAGGTAGAACGCCCCTGGGTTCAATCCCCGGTACCGTGAAAAAAAAAAAAAAAAAAGAAACCATTTCTTGGGATCAAAAGGAATGGCCATTTTTAAGGCTCTTTATAGCACCTTGCCAGGTTGCTTTCCAGAAAGCAGGGTGGGATGTCCCCCGGCCCCACCGGGGCCTTGTGCTTCCCCTCGCCGGCTCTGCAGAGGGGCCCGGGCCTCCACGGCAGAGCCCCCTGCCCACGCACATGCACGCCCGCCGCCGTGGGCATGGGCATTCTTTCCATCAAACCGCGTTTTCATTCCGTTTCTCATCCCTGCCCAAAAGAAAGAGAGTCCGCAGATTAACAGCAAAACAGAAGCCGTAGCTCAAAATGTCTGTTCAGGCCGTGCCCTCTTGCAACTGCACAGACGAAGAGAGATTTCAGAAATACTGGGCCCTGTGGGCCACGGGCCTTAAATCATTCAGTTAAATCTCACTCCCAGGGCAGCTGGCCAGGCGAGACCAGGAAAGAGAAGTTCTCTGATTGAGCTCAGGCTCAAGCCCACGGCAGCCTGTACCGGCCCACCGCCACAAAGCCCCTCAGATGACGAACACTCGGCCACTTTTGGGGGGCAGGGGCCGGCCAGGGAAGGGCTTCTCCAGAGCCATCATAGCACCCCAACCTAGTGTCTCCTAAGGGTAGATCCTGAGGGCTGGGGACAGAGAGAGAACCCGGGAAGCTAGAGCCTAATGCATGGGGAGGGGACTTCAGAGAGGGGTCCCTCAGAGAACCATGGGGTTCTGAGTGGGTGAGGACAAAGGACGGGGCTGGGTGCTCGGGTCCTCCGGCTAGGAAGTGGTGTTGGCCGGCAGACGCCTAACTCAGCACGAGAGCTCAGCGCAGAGACCGGAGAGCGGGCTGCGGGGAAGGATAAATTTAGCCCGTGTTTCAGGGGAAAACATCGATCTCCGATGTAGTGCTGTCTTTAGAGGAAAGTGGAAGCCTTAGGCGGGTCATTGGGGACATTTTCACGAACAGATAAAAGCCCCAGGAAAGGGAGTGCTTGCAACCAGCTCGCCCCGCTAGCCGGTCCACAGCCGCTTCCTTGTGCAGGGGGGCGGCAGCGGGGCCACCCCACCCGCCTCATTCCTTCCCAAGAAAAGGTGCGGCCCTGCCTTCTGGAAGGGCTTGAGGTTGATATTTTGGATCCCACGCATTCATCTTCAGAATGAGTAACACAGGGCCCCGGCTCTGAGTTTACTTGGCTGCCTGCACCCGGGTGGCTCACATCTGATGGGTTTCACACGGCAGCAGGGCCACTGCTGGCCCCTTCCCAGGTGTCTAGTGACTGAGCATAGGACATCTGGTGGCTGTAGATAGGTGTTTTTTTTTTTTTAAACTGGGTCACTTCTCGCATTCACGTGGTATCCCAAGCGTTGTTTTCGCCTGGGCAAAGCTGGGGATCCACCCGGGTCCTAAACAATAGAGCACCTGTCCCAGTCCAGAGGCTTTCAAGAGGCCTCCCTCCGACACTGCTCCCTTCTCGGGAAGGGGAAGAAAGTCGCGTCTGTCAATATTTGGGGCACTAATCATCCACACTCGGGCGCCAGGGGTCATTGAGAGGCTGAGACGTTTCCAGTAATCCACGGCTCTAGAAACGTGGGGCTGACCGTAAAGGGTTTGCAGCGAGGGGATGAAAGAATTAAACCCAAATCTCTGCGCCGCCCCCTTCACCAGCCCCCAAACCCGGGCCATCGTGTCTTGGATTCTTGGGAAGAAACGAAGTCAATGCATACAGCGATGTGGGTCCAAGTTAATAATAAATGTAGAGGAAGGAGAAAGGATGTTCAATATTTAAACATTACAGAGCGTGCAGCCTGTTTTGCCAGTTAGTGCCCTCGCCTGCTTCCTGGATGAGTTCTGTAAAAGAGCCCTTTCCCCAACCCTGCCACTGGCCTCCGACGCCCCTTCTTTTACCCAGAGAAGGAAGCAGTAACCATTTCGGCAACTCCAAACCGGCAGGATGCCTTCCTGTTTTCTGTCGTCTTTCCTAAAGGAAGGAAGACGACGACAAGGTGCAACTAGGAATAAGGGCACTTGCAAGGACCCGACTAAGCTTCGGGTCACGTGTAGAGTTGTCTTAATTCCCCCAGATTCATTTCCCTTGAAGCAGTCTCATAGTTTAATATAAATGCTGAGCATGGGATCTTATCTCTGACAGATTAGAAAGGTTTAGCAGCGAAACGTACAGTGAAAGAAATGTTTATCCCAGTATACAGGCTAGATCCGTTCCTTAAAAGTTGCCTGGAGTGCAGAATTCTGTGAATCAATTCCTTTTTTCTTCTTGACGCGCATTATGTAAGAGGAAAAAAGCATTCTTTTGAGGGGGGGAGGAGAGAAACATTTGGCCCAAGACATAATAAAATCATGCTTAAGGATGCAGCAAACTTGAAGTCTCTTAGTTAAAGGAAATCAATACTTTTATGATGAAATATTAATCATACTAAAAAAAATAAGTCAAAACTACAAACGCAGAAGAGCCAGGGCGATTTTAATGTTGCAGGCATTAGCTTACATTTGCAAGGAAGCACAAAGAGAAGGAGGGTCAACCCGTAGCTCATCCGAGAAGCCCTCGAGGACCCTGTCAGGCTGCTCACTCCAGGCTTCCTATCAAAAAGACACGCACAAGCCGGGCGTGGTGGCGCACGCTTGTAATCCCAGTACTTGGGAGGCTGAGACCCGAGGATCCGGGTTCACGGCCAGCCTCAGCTACTTAGTGAGGCCCCTCCGCAACTTAGTGAGACCCTGTTTCAAAATAAAGAATAAAAAGATAGGGCTGGGGGTGTAGCTCAGAGGTAGAATGCCCCTGGGTTCAATCCCCAGTGCCGCAAAAAAAAAAAAAAAAAAAGACACGCACCTACCTCCCCTTCGGTGCCAGTGTGACTTGCAAGCATTTGTTGAAGCTGCTGACTTTTGGAAACAGAAAGATAGATCTAAGCCGGCGAGAGAGGCACACACAGATGTGCACACTTATGCACACTCGCGCACACATTCACGGACAGCCGGGGGCACAGAAGAGTGGAGAATGGGGGACACTTGTTTGAGTCTACAGCTGGCCATTTCCTACCTCCCCGTCCACTGTGAATTGTTCCAGTAGAGTCTATAAGCAGGCTCTGTTCGTAGTAGGCTGAACCACACCGAGTGGCTATTTTTGTAGGTCAGCTTGGTTGAATTTTGGCCATGTCCTACAGTTCAACCTAATACACCCAGTTCTCTATCAAAGAAATATTAACAAACAGAATAGTCATTGGACATCATGAATGCAGCAGACCTGAGATCTGAGGGTTTGCAGCGAGGGGATAAAAGAAATAAATCCAAATAAAATGAAAATAAGAACCGCATTTTCTTGTAAACTTTTGTGTGTGTGCGTGGTGCTGGGGATTGAACCCAGAGGCATCTACCTCTGAGCTACATCCCCAGCCCTATTTTATTTTATTTTATTTTATTTTATTTTATTTTATTTTTATTAGCAACTTTCGCTAAGTTGCTAAGGGCCTAAGTTACTGAGGCTGTCCTCAACCTGCGATCCTCCTGTCTCAGCCTCCCAAGTACTGGGATTACAGGCATGCGCCACCATGCTGGGCTCATAAACTGCTGTTATATAAATCCTTTAAACTGAGAACTCTAAAGCTACTTTAGAAAAGCATTCTCATGTCTCACTTTATTAACTCCTAAACCCTCCTATCATAACAGATGACGTGGGGCAGATTTTTGTCTTGTGTGGTATTGTTTTTTGAAAAGAACATCCGCCATGTATCCCTGTGTCTGAAATCACTTACAAAACCGAAAAGCCCCAGTTCTTACCTCATCGGGCCCAAGTTCCAAGCACCCTAAATTCCAGTTCAGTCATCAAAACAGCAAGTGCAACCGGAACTTTAGACTCTATTCTTTTAACCCTCACGAGCCCAGTGAGGTGTGGTGTCTCCCGCTTCACCCGAGGGAAGACAGTCTCAGGGTGACAGTCACATGCCCACGGGGCGGCCCCACCCCTGGCTTCTCCTCTCTACTCTGTCCTATGCCCAGAGTGAAACTGTGGGCCCACAGCCAAGTGTTGGCTCTTCTCCGGGCTTCTCCCTGCTAAGATGGCAGGAGCGGCCCGCGCGATGGTTTGATTGACTGTGTCCCACGGGGCTGCCAAGACGGTTGACAGCGCTCCATCCACTAGCAGCCTGAGCTGCGGGCTTCTGAAGCCGGTTCTGGGCTGATATCCATCTCGGCCTTTGCGGGGCTCTGCACACACCCCGATTCCGTCTGACCCACGCAGTGGCAGATAGCATCTTCGCTTCTTTTAGTAGTCGATGTGTAATAGGACATCATCTCTCGGTCTGGCTTAAGCCCAATCTGTTAAAGCACACGGGAGGCAGGCTTGGGTGGCATGGTCCCGCAGCTGGGTGAGACGTGAGTCCTGGCAAAAGCAGGCAAGTGGACGGGGACCCTGGGCACGCAGCCCTCTGCCTTGGGAGCATCTTCAATATGTGTTGACGCCACCTGCCTTTTGCAGAGGATCAAAAGCAATTCCCTGGCCCTTCCGTACGTGGCCACCTTGCGGCACACACCTGCTGGTGTGAGCCACACACCGCATGGCCTCTCTCCTTCTGGTCCGGGAGACAGAGCAGGGCTGAGGAGATGAGGGACTTTGGGGGGATCCGCAATGTCTGGCCGGCCAGAGCTCAGGTGCAAGCCGGGCTGGGGCTGACCTCCGGCCCCTGGGCTCCCGGGTCGGTGGCCGCTGTCTAACCCGCCTCCCTCTTGCTGCTCTTTCAGCCCCGCTCCCCGCCTCAGTAGACAGGCAGCCACGGTGGCTGCCGCTGAGCTTGCTAGTGCCGTGGCTGAGAGACTGTTGTGGAGCGTTTTGCTTACTAATGTACAGACGGTAATACCATCGGAAGAGGGCAGGGGCTGGGCGAGGCAGGGGCCCGGCCACCTTTACTCCTAACACCCCAAAGCCAGGGGTGCCACTGTGCGAGACTCTCAGAGAGTCAGTCCCCCTGTGTCCCCCACATGCCCCCTAACCCTCTGTGACCTGGAGAGGCGCTCATGTCCCAGACAAGAAAAGGAATACCCATGCATACATACGCACCCCTGCCATCCACGCAGCCCAGTCACCCTCCTCTAGCAGCAAAGGGGCAGTGAGACCTCGGATCTCTCCCGTGGGTGGCAGCCCACACAGGCAGGCCCTCTCCTGAGAGCAGAAACCTTTCCAAGGGCACAGCTAGGATGAGATGGCACAGGGAGAAAGCAAGATACTGAAAGTTCATTTTTTCTCTTCTGCAGGTTTTCAAGTATAGTCCTTAAAATCCAAGAGGATTTGTCCATGGATAAAGAGCTATAGGCTAAAGGTTCTGCGAGCTCTCAGCTATTTTTGTATGTTGGACATGTTAATCCCCTTTAAAAGCAACCCGAAATAAAAAAAAATCTTTAACGTTTCGAGGTGCAGCCAGTGCTCCAGGGGTCGCCCGTGGCAGAGTTCAGAAAGCAGCCGTGGTGGTGGCCAGGCCTGGCCGAGGGAGGCTGCAGGAATTGTCCCATCTTCAGGCACCTGATTTGTCGATCTGCACCTTGCCTAGACAAGAAGTGCCTTGTTTAGTGTCAGGGCACAGGAAGAAAAAGAGAGGTCCCGGGGTGCAGGGGGAGCTCTTAGATTGCCTGTGAGGCCCAGTTTTCTGTGTCCCACCCTGAGACAGTAATCACTGTTGACTCACTGAAGAGAGACTAAGACAAGGGGCTCTGTGCAAATATCTGACTCTCTGGCCTGTGTCCCAAACTTCAGAGTCCCAGCAGAGAGTTGAGGGGACTTCAGGGAGACCCCAAGGGGCCTGCAGCCTGCAGGGCTGCTGCTCTAGGAACTCTGCCCCTGGGAGAGTTGGTTCATTCATCTTTGTGTGGGTTCTCTTTTTTTTTTAATTGTGGTACTAGGGATGGAACCCAGGGGCATTTTACTTCCAAGCTCCACCCCCAGCCCGATTTTTATTCTTTTATTTTGAAAGAGGATCTCACTAAGTTGCAGAGAGCCTCACTAAGTAGCTGAGGCTGGCCGCGAACCTGCGATCCTCCTGTCTCAGCCTCCTCCCAAGTACTGAGATTACAGTACTTGGGAGTGCGCCACCATGCCCGGCTGGTGTGGGTTTCTAAGAGGAGTCCCAGGTGAACATGCAGTCCTCACCTGGCCCTTACAGGCGCACCACTGTTGGATTTGAGTCAGAACCCCGGACCCTCGGTCCCCATCACACACATGCCCTTTGAACAGTTGTTGGTGGCTTTCACTGGGTGGCCCCCTCCTCAGTGACCCCCAGCCTCCCCCTCATCCCCTGCTGGGGTAGGATCCAGGGCCACCCCTTGGGCCAGACACACGGACAAGACTGCTCTATGTCGCCTGGGTCTCTGAGCGGCATTAGTCCGCAGTCACCAGCAGGCTGGCGTCCCAGATTCTGTCACAATCCAGCCCCTCCTCTCTCACCCAGGGGACCTGGCCGCCTGCAGTGGGAGGTGAGAGGGCAGCGCTGAGGAAGGAGCCAGCGCGGGAGGAGGAAGGCCAGGGCTGCGCTTGCTGTCTTCGGCTTGCGCGCGAGGTCGCTGGGCCGATTGATTTTTTACTGTTTCCCAGCATCGCCAGGGCTCGTGAGAAAGTATGAACTCTGCGTGGTCGCCAGAAACCTGAGCTGCAGCCTGGGGAGGAACTTGCTAACAAAGACAAGCCAGGGAACCTGCGCCCCGCCCCGCCGTCCTCCTGCACTTAGAAATGGCCCCTGCTGCTCCTGAGTCAGCCCTCAGCCGGTTCCCTTTCCTGCTTTTCAGCCTGGAACAAGCTTAGATAAACCTTGGCTTTTGTTAGGGCAGGCAGCTCTCCTCCAAGTCACAGCTTCTCCCTAAGAGAGGTCTGTCAAAAACCTGAGACTTGGGCGCCACTCACCCCAGGAGTTCAGGCCAGGTGGCCCCAGCGAGTACAGCCCAGGGTTGGTAGAGGCTGGAACCCCATCTCAGCCCAGGGCAGAGGATGCAGCCTGACGGTTCACGTAGGCAGGACGTGTGCTTGCTTTGGCTTGCCTGGGGGTGTCTGCTTTTTGTTTTTAAAAATAGAATTTAGCTGGGCGTGGTGGCGCACGCTTGTAATCGCTCGTAATCCCAGTATGTGGGAGATTGAGACCCGAGGATCCGGGTTTGCAGCCAGCCTCAGCTGCTTAGTGAGGCCCTCTGCAACTTAGTGAGACCCTGTTTCAAAATAAAGAATAAAAAAAAAAATAGAGCTGGGGGGTGTAGCTTGGAGGTGGAATGCCCCTGGGTTCAATCCCCAGTACCGCAAAAAAAATAAATAAAATTAAAATAGAATTTGAGGGCTGGGGTGTAGCTTATTGTAGAACGCTTGCCTAGCATGCCCAAGACCCTGGCTTCATCCCCACACTGAAAAAAAAAGTTAAACGAGTTAAGATATCCACATTTTTAAAAATCAGGAGAGTTTGCATAGATATCAGCTCTCCTGGCCACCAAGAGACTGCGGCCACCCTGGGCCTGTGTTCTCAGGCCCCCACGATCAGGAGACACTGCGCTTGCCAGTTTTCCACAGTCTCCACCAGGCCCTGCCGTCGCCCTCGCCCAAGGCTGAGGTCCCAGGTCCCACATATCCGTGTACCCCCGCTCTTGCTTTCCTGTGGAAAAAAAAAAAAGAACCGCTTCTTAGTGTCCGGGTCTGTATTAAAGTAACCGGGTGGCACATAGGGGGAGTCCCGTGAGCTTTTTGCCTGTGTCCCCTCCGCATCCACTTGTGTTACCGGCCAGCATTGCTGGATCTGCCATTTCCAAAAGTAGGATCCACAGAGGTGTCTGGAAAGGAAAAGGAAGCCAGGTGTGGTGGCATGTCCCTGTAATCCCAGTACTTGGGAGGCTGAGACAGGAGGATCGTAGGTTCGAGGCCGGCCTCAACAACTGGAAAGGAGAAGGGAAGCCCCACCCTGACAAGGCGCCATGCCAGCCAGAACAGTTCCTTTTTGTCCCATGTAAAAATCAGAGTTCCACCGATTCGGAAAAAAAAAAAAAAGTTCGGAAAAGGCCGTCCTGTGGTGGTGTCTTCCCAGGAGACCCTGCCCCAGCCCGCCAGCCACACCTTCCCCAAGCTGCTTTTGGGGACACGCGCCAAGTGGTTCGATGGAAAGAAGCCCCGCGGGTGAAGGAGTAGGTCCTGAGGGGTTGGTTGCCCGTGCGGTTTTCCCCAGGCCTTGGTCACAGGGCCGCTCGAGCTGAGTGGTGGCACTAACCTCCCGCGGCTGCAGGGCCTCCTGCTGTCTCTTTCACCGGCAGGAACTTGTCTTGTCTGACCCTCATGGGTTAGTTTTGCTTGAGGGTGTTCAGTGGGTTATAAACGTGAACGGGGCTCGGATCCTTCTGGAAGCAGGTAAGGCACAGGAGCAGCTTGGGGCCAGGCCAGAGCCGTGGAGAACGGGGAATCCTTGTAGCGGGGCATGGTGGTGCACGCCTGTAATCCTAGTACTCGGGAGGCTGAGATCAGAGGATCCCAGGTTGGAGAACGGCCTCAGCGATTTAGAGAGACCCTTAGCAACTTAGTGAGACCTTGTTTCAAAATAAGTAAGAAAATTTTAAAAGAATTGGGGGTGTAGCTCAGAAGTAGAATGCACCCAGGTTCAATCCCTGGTACCACAAAAAAGAGTGTGTGTGTAGGGGTGTGTGTGTGTGGGTGTGGGTGTGGGTGTGTGGTGGGATCCTTGGAGTGACTCCTGAGCCAACTAAGCCCATCTGATTAATCATTTCAGAGGTCCCTGCAGAATTCCCCACAGGCCCCAGTCCTTTTCACATCTTCCAAAGGGCAGGGTTTTGGTTTTTGTTTTGTAGTTATCATTTTCACAGTCTTTTTCTTTTTTTTTTTTTTTTTAGGAACTGGGGATTGAACCCAGGGGCATTCTGCCTCCAAGCTGCACCCCTAGCCCTATATTGTATTATTTATTTTGAAACAGGGTCTCACGAAGTTGCGGAGGGCCTCACTAAGTAGCTGAGTCTGGCCTCGAACCCGGATCCTCCGTTCTCAGCCTCCCAAGTACTGGGATGACAAGCGTGCACCACCAAGCCTGGCTCCTTTTTTTTTTTAAGATAAGATTTTTTTTAACCTGAAATAATTGCACTTCAGTCACATACCCCAAATCCTCAGAGCAGTTTCAGTGTATCAAAGGGCAGACTGCGAGCAGGCCACAGAGGCCAGCGGGGCCTCCCTGCTCTCTTGGAGATTCAAGAAACCTTTGACTCAACCCCCGTCCCCCAGTTTTCCAGCCTGCACATCCAAGCCCTTCCCACCGTTTAGTCAGCCCCTGCTGTTTCCAGGTCTTGGCCCCACATGTAATCTACATGGCTTCGTGTGAACTAGACAGAAACTCGGTCCCTTAACTGGGATCCACCAAATAAATCCCCTTGTACCATGTAGGAAAGAGTTGAAGAGGCTGGGGGTATGGCTGAGTGCTAAAGCGCTTGCCTAGCATGCCGGAGGCCCTGGCTTTGATTCTCAGCACTGCAGGGGAAAAAGGGGGGAGGGAAAAGAAATTGGAAGAGAATTTCCTAAAGATGTGGGGGCTCATGGAGAGGGTCACCTCCCCTCTCACATGGCCCTCCCCCTTTTTCTCTTCACCTCACCATGCCCAGATTCCCCCAGAACAGGGCAGCTTTAGCCTGTTGTGGTGGCACACGCTTGTAATCCCAGTACTTGGGAGGCTGAGACCGGAGGATCTGGGTTCGCAGCCAGCCTCAGCTACTTAGTGAGGCCCTCCGCAACTTAGTGAGACCCTGTTTCAAAATAAAGAATATAAAATAGGGCTGGGGATGTAGCTGGGAGGAATGACCCTGGGCTCCCCAGTACCGCAAAAAATAAAAAATACAAATAAAAAACAGGGCAACTTTTCCCCCACCAAAAGCCCTGGGGGCCAGCTCGCCCCTTGTGCCCAGGGCACTGAGTTCGCACCCTGCATTAACAAAGTTTTTCCCCCCAACTATGTCAGTTAAGATTAGGTTCAACAGCATTGAAAAAATGAACTCAAAAGAGAAGGTCATTCCCCGCTCAGGTACAAGAAGCCCGGATGTAGGTAGTCCAGAGCTCCAGGGGGCATCAGGGACCCAAGCTCCCTCCTGCCCAGTGCTCTACCATCCCTAATACGCGACTGACCCCCATGGTCCAGGATGGCTGCTGGATTCCCATCCATCACAGCCACGTTCCAGGAAGCAGACTAGAGGAGGGTGTACCCCCTTTCCTGTGGAAGATTCTTGGAAACCCCACATGCCGCTCCTACGTCTATCTCCTTATCCACGTCTTAGTCACGTGGCCATGCCTAGTGGCCAGGTTCTGTAACTTGCAGATGGAGGGGAGAATGGTATTGGGCCAGCTAGCAATATCAGAACCAGAAGTGCACCCTTCTTACCCCAGAGGATTACAGGTGCTAGCTGCTACGGTCACCATAGTTACTGCACAAAATGCCTGCGCATCTCTGCGGTCGTTTCTTGTGCCCTGCCTGGCGTGTGGCTCCATTTCCGTCCATGGTTCTGGGGCATGGGGCGGGGGGCGGGACCTGACTCAGATGGTCTCTGGGGGTTAGGACCTCTCCGAGTCCTGTGGATCTGAACAGGAATCTACGGATAGAAGCAGAGATGAGACTGAAATACCTGCAAACCTGCAGGTCGGGAGGGGAGAAGCCGGCTCGGCTCAGCCCCCTGCAGTTCCAGCCACGCGGGATAGCACCACCACTTTTTTTTTGTTTTGTTTTTGGTTCTGTAGATTGAACCCAGGGGCATTCTGCCTCCGAGCTACACCCCCAGCCCTTTTTTATTTTTATTTTGAAACAAGGTCTCGCTAGGTTGATGAGAGTCTCACTGCTTGCTGAGGCTGGCCTTGAACTTGCAATCCTCCTGTCGCAGCCTCCCAAGTACTAAGTTGACAGGTGTGAGCCACCACGCCAGGCTCTTTTCATTCTTTAGGAAGCCAGAAATACAGATTTGTGTGTGAAGTCCCCCAGTGTGTAAATGGTGGTACCAACAGTAATAAAACACACAAACATGACGTAAGCAAAGCAAAACATGACCACAGGCCCCTGGGCCACGCTGGCAGCTCCGGTTCTGGTCCTGATCGCATAATAATGTGGTATCGCAGGGAGAGCTGATGACTTGGAGGCCCACAGGGAGAACAGGAATTGTCCCAGGTCTCAAAGCCAGTGTGGACAGAGCTTGGACTCAAACCCAGAATACTGACTCCACGCCCAGTGCCCCCTCTATCAATGGGCCTAAAATAGAAGGCTGATCTTTTTGTGGTATTTTCATGCTTGACAAATGCCAGAGAGTTAGTCATTAGTTAATCTTCCCAGAGTAACAGGCAGAATGGGGCCAGAGGGTAACAGGAAGACCCCAGCGCAGCCCAGGGCTCCTCGAAAGCCGGGGACGTGTTGGTGTGAGCCCACCTGCTTCTGAAGCATCGTACCTGGCCCAGCTCTGGGTTAGAGATAGAGGTTGGGGAGGGAGCCTTGAAGGCCAGAATGGATCCCTGGGGTGTCAGCATCAGGCCTGAGTCTGTCCAGCTCCCAAGTAGCTTGTGTTCCTGCCTCACTGTCCCTTTCCCCTGGCTTAAAATAATACTCACAGTAGGCGGGCTGTTGGTGCACGCTTGTAACCCCAGTACTTGGGAGGCTGAGACCGGAGGATCCAGGTTCGCGGCCAGCCTCAGCTACTTAATAAGGCCTCCACAACTCAGTGAGACCCTGTTTCAAAATAAAGAATAAAAAATAGAGCTGGGGGCTTAGCTCGGACGTAGAATGCCTCTGGGTGCAATCCCCAGTACTGCCAAAATATTAATAATAGTAATAATAATAATAATAATATTCATAGTAGGGCCAGGCGGGATAGTGCATGCCTATGTTCCCAGCTACTCGGGAGGCTGAGGCAGGAGGATCACGAGTTCAAGGATAGCCTGGGCAACTTAACAAGACCCTGTCTCAAAATAAAAAGTGAAGCCAGGCGTGGTGGTACCCGCTTGTAATCCCAGTACTTGGGAGACTGAGACAGGAGGATCGCAGGTTCTCAACCAGCCTCAGCAACTTAGTGAGGCCCTCCACAACTTAGCGAGACCTTGTTTCAAAGTAAAAAAATAATAAGGGCTGGGGGTGTAGCTCAGAGGTAGAATGCCCCTGGGTTTGATCCCCAGTACCACAAAAATAAGTAAAAATAAATAAGTAGGGCTAAGAGTGTAGTTCAATGGTACAGCACCCCTGCGTTCAATCCCCAGTACTGCAAATAACAATAGTAGTAGTAGTAGTAATCATAATAAAAATAAAAATAATAATAATAACAACAATCTTCACTGTCGGAATCTTAGAAAATTCAGACAAGCATAAAAAAGAAAGAAAACAACCCGCCAAATATAACCACCTGGTTCTCTCATGTCTACGGCCTCTGTCCCTGCTGTCAGCTTTTTCTGCTCTGGACAAGGGCGAGGGAGAGCCTGGATTTTGCTCCGTCGGCACACACAGGACCTGCTTTTCCTAACCATTTCTCGCTCACTGCATCTTGGATGTTTCCCTCAATGCCCGATCCTCTTTTCTGCCAGTGTTTTTTGAGACAGCAAAGCATTGCGTCATCTGGCTGTATTAGAATTCGCTGGCCTTTTTCAAGTTATTGGACATACCCGTCGTCCTCACCGTCCCCTGTCCTGCACACCAATGCACCAAACACCCCTGTCATTCAATATGCGGATCCACCCGCAGCGACTTCCGCAGCGCAGCTCCCTAGGTGTGGAAATGCTCGGAAGGTACAAACTTCTGAGCGGCCTTTGGTAAAGATTTTGCTGGCGTTTCTTGAGACATCCCCGGGGAGAGCCAAGGATGCTATCTGTGAGAAGATCTGGGGGAGCCTTTGTGCCGGTGGCCTGTCCCTTGATCCCTGGCTTGTCTGTACACTCGCAAGGTCTTGGCAGTCTTTTGACACAGGCCCAGAAAGCCTCTGGCACCCGCGCCAAAGCTAGTTCTTCCAGAACCGCCCTGTCGGGATGAAGCAAGAGCCAAACGCCAGGACGCTCAGGCCCCCGTGCTCATCGTAAGTTCTCTCCGCGCCCTCCTGACCCTCAGATGTGGCAAAGCGACTCTCGGGGCGGCTGCCACCGCGATTTGGGAGAGAGTCCTTTGAAACCGCAGGGCGGCCTCGACACCCAGCCAAAATAAAAACATTGCCACACCTTTCCAGGTCCAAGTGCCACAGAGTGGGAGAGCGTGGAAGGAGAAATTGAGTTGTTTTTTGTTTTTTAGTAGCAGCAGGTGAAGGAAAGATGTGTTCAATTACCTCTGCCCAGCTAGATCCTACAAATGGACGGGAACAGAGGTTGGTGACATTTTTTGTCTATTCAGTTCTCATTATGTGCAATACTTATTTATTTATTTATTGGCACTGGGAATTGAACCCAGGGGCATTCTACCTCCTAGGTACACCCCCAGCTCTATATTCAGTTTTTGGGGTTTTTTTTGTTTTGTTTTGTTTTGTTGTTCGTAGGTTTTTTTTTTTTTTTTTTTTTTTTTTTTTTTTTTTTTTTTTTTTTTTTTGCGGTACTGGGGATTGAACCCAGGGGCATTCTACCTCCAAGCTACATTCCCAGCCCTATTTTTCATTCTTTATTTGGAAACAGGGTCTCACTAAGTAGCTGAGGCTGGCTCCGAACCCAGATCCTCCTGTCTCACCCTCCCAAGTACTGGGATTACAAGCGTGCGCCACCACGCCTGGCTTCAGTTTTTGTTTTGAAACAGGGTCTTGCTAGACTGCTGAGAGTCTGGCTACGTTGCTGAGGCTGTCCTCAAACCTGCCATCCTCTTGTCTCAGCCTCCTAACTACTGGGATTACAGGTGTGTGCCACCACACCCAGCTCATTACATGCAAATTTTATTGCCAGTCTATAGCTTGGCCGCCAACTCATTTCCCAAGTTAAAAATCTTTCTTTCTTTCTTTTTTTCTTCCTTCCTTCCTACCTTCCTTCCTTCCTTCCTTCCTCTCTCTCTCTCTCTCTCTCTCTCTCTCTTTCTCTCTCTCTCTTTTCTTCTTCTTTTTTTCCTTTGTGGTGCTGGGGATGGAACCCAGGGCCTCGTGCGTGCCAGGCAGGTGCCCTGTCACCGAGCCACACCCCCAGGCCTCATGAAAGAACATTGTGTCCTGACTGCAATTTCACCATCTCATCTGCTCCCCCGTGCACCCGCTGTGGATGTGTGAGGTTGACAGACCGGGCCTATGGTACCACCGTGATAACCTGATCCTTACGGGGAGTGAAAGAGAAGACCTGTGTTTCTAGAGAGGGCGTGACCCCCTGGGTCACAGTGGTACTGTTCGTACTCTCATGTACTCGGGAGCATGTGAGGCTGCACCCCGGCTCTGTTACGACCCTCGAGGGCTCAGTATTTGCGCCTCTGATGGATAGGCGGCTGGGGAACCGGCACCTGACGTTTTGATTTGTTAAGGGGTAATTCATTTTCGAGACAAGTAAACAGCTTGTAAACTCGGGGGTTTACCACTTTAAGTGATTAAGAAGTAAGCAGCAATAAAACTCGTTCTGTGAGGCTGTGGCTGATTGTCCCCAAGGAATTTTCCTGACCGGCGTTTGGATTCGCCGGATGTTGGCCATAGCTCCTCTGCATGGGCTTTCCCGCCACACACAGTCTACCACATAATGCGTCTTCCTGAGGATGCCAGGGGCGTCCATCCTGCCGGTCCCTCCAGTAAGCAGACCTCTGCGGCGGGAAGCATCCTCTACCAAGAGGAACCGGGGCTCTAGACGCCCCTCCGCGCTCAGAGGCACACTGACTGCCCAGCCTCATCTCTGTGTCTTTACAAAGTCGATGCGTGTTATGCGGCCCCCAAGGCCTGGCTTGGGGTTTCAGTAGGGCCCCTGGCTTTTAGGGAGCTGATCCTTAGATAAAAATAGCTTCTCACAAACATTAGTACAAACAGTCCCTCCTTGGTGGCCAGGCGTGGGTCTCGAGAGGGCAGGGTAGGTGGTAGAGCAGCAGGTCCTGTCTGCAGATGACAGGAAGGAGGCGGGGGAGCGCAGAGGCTTGGCTTGGGCCCCAAGCTGGTAGGTGAGCAGATGCAGGTTAAAATCGGGCTTCCCTGGGGCCACAGCCTGAGCTCCATCCTCTGCACCAGGCTCAGCACCCTGATTCTGTCCAGTGCTGGTGGCAAAATACATAGCTGAGGAGGAGGAGGAGGAGCGTCGTAACAGCCAGGATGCCGCCTTGCATACTCTTGACAGTGACCCCAGCCGGAGGACATGAATGGTACCACTGTGACCCACATGGTCACACCTTCTCGGGAGACACAGGTCTCCTCTCGCTCCGTCAGGACCCTGGTTATTACCACAGTACCATATACCTTTGCAAGCTGTACGGTCTCCATGGCAACTCCCCAGCTCAGCGTGAAATCAGCCAGATACCATGTCAACTAGCTTCCAGGGCTGTGTTCTAATAAAACTTTACCTACCAAACAGGCAGCGGGCCGTAGTTTGCCAATCCCTGCAGGACGCCCTGCCACCTTCCGGAGTTCCGAGGAGGGAGGCTATGGAGGGGAAAATACCAAGCGATCTGAACATGTCTGAATGCATTCCTTTGAATCTCACTATGATGTTTAATTGCAGTGCACCAATAAAAGGAAGGGCAAGGCGGGGCCAGGGCTTGCAGGGCCTCCCTGAGGCTCAGGCAGTGCAGGGGCGTGGTCAGGTCGGGCCCCTGCAGTGCGCACACTCACTGGGGGAGTGGCAAGACTTGCAGAATGGCTGGGGGAGTCAGGGTCCTCACTCTGCCAGAAGAAGGACTTGTCCCTATCCCTGACCAAACTTGGCGCAGCTTCTAAATTAGGGCAGAGGCAGCCTGGCCCGCAGCGCGCCACCGCCGTGCATCCTGGCCAGCTCCTGGGGCTGAAGCAGGAACCATGGAGTCTACCCTGTGTTCCTGGGGTTGTCAACAAGGCGTTCATTCCAGGGAAGTTTGGGGGGATTTAGAGAATCAAATCAGAAGCCATGGCCCGTGGAAAGCAGAGTGTAAACAGGGCAGACACCCTGGTCTGCAGGAAAGCATGGGTTGGCCTCAGTAAGAGGGGCTGGGGGGGGGGTGATAAAGAGCATGTTTGTGGGGTGTTAAACTTCATTCCCATACAATGGCGTCATGAGAGTGGGTAGCCGTACCCCCAACTCATGGCTGGGAAACAGAAACACGGCACCCGCCCATGCCTGGTGCTTCCATGTGGGGAAACAGGTTTCGCTGTCTGGGTCCAAGTGTCTCCAAGACGGGGCTTGTCCCCTCCCCACGCTAGGAGCCCACAGACCACAGAATCTCCAAGTCCCCGAATGGCTCAGAGGACCACTTGAGTTGCTCCCGAGCCCGACTTCTCGAGACTCACGAGGGCAGAGCAGGGCTCTGGCGGGGAGCGTCCAGGGCTCGCCTCCAGCCCAGGGTGACTTCCCAGCTCGGGCACAGTTTCCTGCCTTTGACAGAGTGTGGGCATGTCAACAGAGACCCCAAGGTCCCACCACGAGCGTGCTCGCCGCTCGCAGCTGCCCCGGAAGCCCAGAGGCTGCGTGTCCCCTCCAAGGGTACAGCTGGGGCGTGCCGAGCCAGCAACAGGCACTCGGTCACGGCTCACAGCCACCATTCCCTTGACACAGCTTCACATACGGCCAGCTCAGTCCCTGACAGGTCGGCTCCGTCCAGTGAACAGACCACGACTTGCAGGGAGCCGGGAGGGGGCACTTAGAGTCGCCGCGACATGGAAGCCCCATCCTGCCTTTGAGGCAGACGCTCGCCCCACAGTGTCTGAGACGCGGCATGGGGGGGCACCCTCCCGCGGGGCTGGCTGGTTTTCTCCCTCTTGATCACGTACTGTCTGTCACCTTGCAGGCTTCGCCGTGGCCCAGTGCATAAACCAGCACAGCTCACCCACCCTGTCGTCACCGTCGCCGCCATCTGCCAGCGGGAGCCCCAGTGGCAGCGGGAGCACCAGCCACTGCGACTCAGGGGGCTCGTCCTCCACACCTTCGGCGGCCCAGAGCCCAGCAGGTATTGACCGTGTGACTCGGCGGGGGTGGGGGGACGGGACTGTGGAGAACCCCATGACCCCTCACCTCTGCTGTGACCACGGGCACCCGGCTCCTCCTGGTGCCTGTGTTTGGAGGACGCTGTCGCTCAGGGGTGCTCTGCGTGCCCCCCAAGGTGTTGCCCGTGCGCTAGTTTAGCTGCTCTCTCAGACTGGTCTACTGTGAGGACTTCCCTGACTGCAGAGCCGAAGGGGATGGGAAACAGGCTGAAACCCTCCTGTCGTCACCCCCAAGTCATAGGGGTCACCAGGAGGTGTCCCCCAGGGCCATTGTTTGACCCTCGGGAAAAGATTCATGCCCCTGCTCATGTTTCCCCCTCAACATATCAGTTTCCTCTTTTAATGTTTGGTCCAACAAGGGGTGTGCCCTGCACCCCCTTAAGTCTGTCAGGGTGTGGCGGAGTCTCACCTGACTGTCCTTTAACTTAGCCCAGTGCAAACATGGTGCTGAGTGTCCTTGAGCCCCTGGGGTCAGTCTGCGATGGGATGTGAAGCACCCACCCCAACCCCACCAGCCCCAGATGTCCTCAGCTGCCACGCGCCTCTCATGTGTGAGCGCCTGGTGGCACTGCGTAAGATCCCAGAGAGCAAAGGCAGGGGCTCGCTTCTTGAACAACGTAGCCCCAAAATGTAGTCGGAGGAGCAGGGCTCAGGCAAGGACAGGCCTCAGACAGCTCCCTGCAGAAGCCAGCATGGAGCATCATGCCCCAGTGGCACCGTCCTGCCAGTCTGAGGGTCCCACGACTCCAGCCTGCACCCCACTTGGGGACCCTAGTGTCCTTCACTGTTCCTGCAAGGTCCGATCCAGAGTCTAGCCTGTCGTACTTTAGGGGTGCCTGACCCAACTTTCCTGAAGTTACAGAGTAAAGGATTATGACAGGAGACAGGGTGGGTGTCGCCCTGGGCACCTGCGCTTCTCTCTCCAGTGTTTTCAGCTTTTACATTCCCAGCAGTGAGCCAGCCTGGCATCCGTGCCTGTGGCTCAGGGCACCAGATCGCCTCTGCCTCCCCCACGGAGAACCCACTAGTTATCTCCGTCTTCTCTTGCCATCACGAGGCCCAAGCAGGAAGGTCACCCTCAAGCCATCTCACTGGGACCTTTCCCCACTTGGCATCTGCCCCTCTCCCTGCCCCAGACTGGGGAGAGGGGACCGTGCTCTGAGGGGCACCCGAGTCTGACTTAAGGTTACCTGTCCAAGCAGTTGCCAGTGCGATTCCCAGGCTCTTGGCTGGGAAACTCAGACAGCTCCCTTCAGAAGCCAAGAACAGCTCTCAGGGCTCAGTGTCCCCCTCGATCCTGGTCTCATGGTTGCTCGGAGACAAACGTGCAGAGTTGTGTGTTCGCGTGTTCCTGTGTGCACACCTCTGCCTGCGTGTGTATGTTTGTGTCTGTGTGTGCACCCAAACACACATGTTTACAACTGCTCCTGGGATGAAAGAGCTCTCCCCCTGTAGCTGTGGACCCCTTTCTCCCGTTTTTAAGGAGGCACAGCCAACAGCTAAGTGAACAAATGAGCCATCCACCTTTTCCCTAAAGCAGAAACCAGCAATATGCTGCGTTCTCAGGAGCGGCCTCTGCACGCGAAAGCTCACGAAGCCGGCCCTGGGGCTCAGGCGCGCGCCTCCCCCAGAGGCCCAGTCTGCAGTGTGTGCGGCTTCCTCTGTCCTTATCCTTCCTCATCCCCTCCATCCCTACCCCCATCGTTCCCTGCACCGTGCCAACCACACATCTTCTCATCTCAAACCCAGGGCTTTTCGCCTGGCTGTCGGGTGGCCACGCAGCTCCAGTCGATAAGTGATGGGACCTTCAAGGGGTCTATTCCCTTTCCATGTGTCCCCAGAGGGCCCGCAGAGGCAAGAATGCACGTCCCTATTTTTTATGCGGCTTGACGGTAAAAGCCTGAGGCCCCGTAGCCTGCCCCACTCTGCAGACATGAGGATAACTCACCTCCTGCAAAGGCTGGCCTCGCAGGCAGCTCAGGCTTCACCCTCACGCAGGGAAACGGACGCCTTGGGATGCAGCTATTGATCCCTGGAAGGAGGGGGCCTCAGAGCCTGTGAGCTCCTCCTGTCTTCATGCCAGACCTCCAGGCCAGCCTCCAGCCACCCCCGTCCATCCAGAACAAAGCCTGTGTTCCCTTTCCCTGTCCCCTGTAGGGGTGGTTCTAACCAGATGGTTCCAGCATGCGCCTGGTATCCTACCACACTGTGCAAGAGGGAAAGCCAAGGGCGGAAGCAGGATGGGTGCTTTTGTCGAGACGGGAGCCCCTCTGCCAGTGGCCTTGTTTGACATTGGCTCTGAATGGTAGGCCAGCGTTTAGGCAATTGATCGGGGGGAGGCCGCCTCTGCACGGCCTGCTGGCCAGACTTTCCACCCGCCAAGGGCCTGCCACAATCTGCCAGCGGCGGCATCGCTGGGCGGCAGGATGGGCTGGGGAGGACTCCAGCTGCCCGCTGCTCTGTCTGGGTGGCTGCCGCCCCGCCTTGGGGCCATTTGTCCTCAAAGTGGTTTTTGAGGACACAGTGCTAAATCAGAAGCATTCCTGTCGCTGTGTTTACAGAGCCTCCCAGAGTCCAGGAAGCTCCCCGCTGTTGCACGCAGCTGGAAGGCCCTTTGAAGCCAGAACTGGCAAGCTCCAGGGGCTGCTCTGCCGTGGGAGCACCCTGTGCATGGTCAGGTGTTTGGCTGGCAAACTGCACCCCAGATGCCGGCTACCTGGTGACAGGACAGGACCAGTTTTCCATGGCTCCGCTCCATGGCTTTGGAAACTTACATCACACAAGGATATCATTAAAAGCTAGGGGTGTTCCAAAAATACAGTCAAATGGGAGGATTAAGTCTAGTGTTCCGCAGCTTAGTAGGACAACTATACTTCACAATAACTTAGTGTGTATTTCAAAATAGCTAGAAGAGTAGATTGTGAATATTCCTAACACAAAGGAACGGATATTTAAGGTGCTAGAAATGCTCATTACCTAGATGTGATCATTATCCATTATATACATACATCAAAACATCACACTGTACTCCATAAGTATGCACAATTATCATATGTCAATTTTTAAATTTTTAATGTTTTAAAAAAAACATTAAACACCTGAAGGGTGACCCTCACGTTCCTCTAGCATTTCAGCGTGGGCTCAGCCTGCCTGGTGTGTGCATGCTGTGTGGCACCCCGGTATATACTGCTCCCCCGACTGAGTCCATCGGGTGCCCGGCACTGTGCCGATAAGCACATTACAAACTCCCCCTCATTGAGTCCCGCCATGCCCCACCTGCCACTGTACAGCTGAAAACACAGGGGCTCAGAAAGGGTGCAGCTAGCTAGCAGAAGAGTCCAGATTTGAACCCTGTCCTTGGCAACTCCAAAGCCCACGCTCCAATCCTAAAACAACCCGGCCGAATATCTGGTGTGCTTCCCAAGCCTCTCAGGTACCTTCAAGGGGCGTCCGAGATACCTGGGTCTTGGATTGGGTCCTACACAGCACAGCTGTGGAAGGTTCCAGAGGCTTCCGGAGGCAGCCTGTGAAGCGCAGCTCCCCTTCTGATAGGCACAGTTGTCCAGGGCCCAGCTGAGAAGCCACCGCCCCGTTCATAAAGGCCGGTAATTGGTGCAGTCCCAGGCAGCAGAAAGCTGAGCTGACTAGGCCCGTCAGGGGAAGGCTTTGTGGCTCCCCAAAGTCAGCAGCAAAGTGGACCCCGAGTGGCCACATCTCCTCTGCCAGCACATGTGGGTACACCCCTAAGCAAGGGAGTGACACCAACTGATGCTCCGGGGACCTTACGCTTCCTGCCTGGGTTTAAAGAGGCCCGTGTGGATCCCAAATGCAGAGGTTCTCAGCTTCCTGTGGGGCCCTTAGCTTGGGCTTCCGGGATTCAGTGACTCAGGCTGCCCCTTGGTTTTGTGGACTTGAGACCCGACCAAGAGCTGCCTCCACCAGCCCGGCCCTTGCCCGGCCTCTCAGTCCTCTGAGCCACTCCCCTCCTTGGGTCTTCCCTACCTTGGGTTTGGGTACCCCACCCCACTCCCCAAGCACACGGGTTGTGTTGAGTCCCTCTCCGCACAGGCATCAGGGATACCAGGTGACAAAGCGTGGACTCACAGGCGATCAGGGACAGCTGAGGTCCATCAGACGTGTGTACAGTTACAAACTACTACAGGAACATGCAGGGGGCTTCCACAGCCAGCAGCCGGCACTGAACAGCTGTGGAAGGTTCCAGAGGCTCCCGGAGGAGGTATCACCGGAAATGAGAGCCAAAGAATGAGGGGTGGCCAGGCCGGTGATCCGTGAGGAAGGCGGCCTGTGTGTTTCTTGCAAGTCCACCAGGACCTCCGCCCTCCGTCTTGGGGTGACAAATTAAATCCTATTCCCCATCTCTCGAGGGTCCCCCTATGAATGCTTGCTTGTCAGGGCCAATGCCTATGTCCCAGGGCTTCCTTCGGCACCTGGAGGCCCTGCCCCTTAGCCACAGTGGGTAGGGGATGCCTTGAGAGGTTTCCTGGTCGCCCAGAGACTCCCTCCGTGCTGGCAGTACCTGCTTCTGAGTCCCTCCACACACCAGAGACAGACCTGTGGATGCTCTTGGCTGGCTCTTCAGCAGTGCTCAAGTCAGGGCCCAAGGGACACCCCAAGCTGCAGGGAGGGCCCAAGCTGAACTCCTGATAACCCAGGGAACCAGCCAGAGACGGCTGGCAGCGAAGGGGTTTATTTTCAAAGCTGTGCCCGAGGAGACTTGCGTGGCCATCTTTCACACCCAGTGCACCGGTGATCTGCTTGCCCACTGCCCTTTATTTCATTTATTTATTTGTACTTTTGAGATGGGGTCTCTCTACGTTGCCCAGGCTGGCCTCGAACTCGGGCTCAAATGATCCTCCTGCCTCAGCCTCCCAAGTCCTGGGACTCTACGCCTGGCCCTGCTGCCCTTCAAAGAGAGTGTTTTGGGGTGCTCCGTGCCTTGCAAGGAGAGCTGGGCGCCCTGCACTGTACAGTGTCCAGGACCCGGGCGTCTTGTGGCCCACGCTCCCAGCAGAACCAGCCTGCTGAGCCTCGGCTTGATCCCTGGTGAGAAAATTGCAGAGTTGGAACCAGCATTTTCTCCTTATAACATTTTATGGTTTTGAGAAGCTGAAATTGCAGAAAACCTATGATGGGAAAGGGGAAATAGTCCCAATTTTAGAACCAAGCGTGGGCCCAGCTGGAATACTCTCCAGTATCGTCTGGGTTTCCCTGCGCACCCGCAGTGACGCATCAGCACGTGTTCACTTGCTCACACACAGCCACTCGTGCAAACACGCATGCTCACACGCTCACACGCAGCCACTTGTGGAAATGCACATGCTCATACACAGCTACCGTGCAAGTGTGCATGCTCACCCACACCTGGGGAGTAGGGCTTTTTTTCCTGAAATTTTTCAACTTTAATTAGAACTTCAACTATATTAACCTTTTTACCTTAAAAAGGTTAATATATTATCATGCTCACACACATGGCTACTCATACAAATGCACATGCTCACACGCTCACACACAGCCACTTGTGCAAATGTGCATGCTCACGTGGTCACACCTTCACAGCCACACTCACAGTCACGCACATACTCACCCGTGGAATTCTGATAGAAAACCGTCCCCTCAGGTAAGATCCCCGTGACCTCCTCTAAGGTGCCTTCAGCGGCCACTTGGTCCTCTGATCTCCAGATAGCTGAATTGCATACTGGTTGAGGGTGAGCTACTTCGAGAAGGACAGAAAGATTGTTAGGAACTGATGCCACAGTGAAGGTCAGCCTGCCCTTGGAAATAGCCATTTTAGAAGCCAGGCACGGTAGTGCCTGCCAGTAACCCCAGTCCTTGGGAGGCTGAGACAGGAGGATCTCAGGCTCAAGGCCAGTGCACAGTAACTTACCAAGAAAGACCCTGTTTCAAAATAAAAAATAAAAGGGGCTGTGGGTGTACAGAGCTAGAACACCCCTGGGTTCAATCCCTAGTATCACAAAAATAAATAAAAAAGTACCCATTTTTTAGTGGGGCGTGATAGCACACGCTTGTAATCCCAATACTTGGGAGGCTGAGACTGGAGGATCCGGTTTCACGGCCAGCCTCAGCTACTTAGTGAGGCTCTCTGCAACTTAGTGAGACCCTGTTTCAAAATAAAGAATAAAAAATAGGGCTGGGGGTGTAGCTCGGAGGTAGAAGGCCCTGGGTTCAATCCCCAGTACCGCAAAAAAAAAAAAGTACCCATTTTTGAGCGTGTTATAGGTCTTACAGAACGAAAGAAGGGGCGGGTTCCAGGTGGCGGCCCTCCCTCCCCACCCTCCCCTGCTCCCTGCACACACCATCTTCACCCTGCACACCTCCTGTTCCAGCCACCTGAGAGCCAGACAGCCCAGACACATCACCAAACGTGGTCACCCCAGTCCAGCGGGACTTTTAAGGACAAACCCTGAGGAACTGGCATTATTGTTGCTCCGTGGCATTTTTTTAAATTGTGGCAAAATATACATAAATAAAATTTGCCATTTTCACCAGTTTTCAGTGGGTCTCGGTCCCGGGCACTCGGCACATTCACGTGGTCGTGCTCCGTGGGACACTTTGGCCCTGCTCTCATCTCGAGCGCATCTCTGAGAGGATGGCTCCCCTCTGCAGCGAGACGCTCCGCACGCTTCCGTCCCAGCCCATCAGAGCCCGCCCGCGGCCACTTGGCCCCTGGGCTCAGTCTTCCTGCTGTGGTTCAGTCTTGGTGTCCCCGCTTCAGTCGGGGTCAGAAATCTGCTTGGTTCACTTAGCTGCTTTGGCTCAGCTCCTCCACCCCACCCCTGCCCTCCCTGGACTGTCCTGGGAGGGTTTTTGTTTCTTAACTGCTGGTCCCAGCTACAATGGACAGTTTCTGACCAAGACCAAGATGTCGCTAATGACCCCAATCTTTCCTTTCCGACAGGACCAAATCTTCTCTGTCCTTAACCCTGTGAAGTCGCAGGAGTGAAGTGTTTGGTTCTTAGCTCTCCCGACTCCGCTTCATCCTGGGGGGTGGCGCGGGGGGGTCCTGTCTGCATGGGGGGGCTGGTGTCCCACGCACCAGCCGCCAGGAGCCCGCCAGGGCTCAGCCCTGTCCCCCTCGTCTCGTCGATGCTTCGCGTCCGTCCGGTACTGCTGTGTGTCCCTCTCTCCACGTCGCCCTCGCTGTTCCATTGTTAAAGGCTTTCTATGATCTGTCGCTGTGTTTTCCCTCTAGTCAGGAGTGGCAGGAAAGGACGCCGGAGAGTGTTCAGCCTGTCGGAGGCCGACAGTCACGGCGGCCACTGGGTTTAGTGCTTCGAACGGCTGCTCCCACGGCACCTCACGCACAGTCAATTCAGGCAGGTCTCCTCCAGGAGCCCCCCGGGCCCACAGCGTCCCTGCCGCGCGGCGGTCCCATAGGCGGCAGGGCCTGCACGAGCACGGGGACAGGCCAGGCCTGGGAGGACGCCAGGCCGCGAGAGAGCCGCCCCGAGTTGGCATGCCCTTCCCGTCCCTTCCTGGCCTCATCTTATGTAAAGACCAAACCCCCCCAGCTCTGTGCCCTCATGTGGGTTCTTCCCACGCAGCCCGGAAACACCGTCCTTGTCCCTGCAGTGTCACCCAGCATGGGGCCAGCCCTGAGCCGGAGGCACAGTCTCCTGACAGGTCCCCGCAGGTCCCGCAGCAGTTCAGGCAGGCGCCTGGGTGGCAGTTGGCTTGAGAGTGGCTTCTTTTTACTCCTGGCCTAGCCCAAAGTTAAGTGTCAAATTCAATCGAGTTCCCTCCAGAGGCCAAAAGTCATCTCCCTTATAAACGCATCCGGGACCAGGACCCCGTTGTCTCCCTTCCGCGTACAGTGCTCACCCAGATGTCACCGGCAGGGCGTCTGTGGGCCGCTGCCCGGCAGCCCAGCTCACCTGGTCAAGGCACCGCTGCCGCCCTTCCTGTGACATCGCTCCTGTGGCTCCCGACTTACCCCACCACCGGCAGCTGCGCTTGACAGGCAGGGGCCTCTCGCCTTCTTTTTCGTTCATGAGCTTCGTCTTCTGGCTTGCTGAGCAGAGCTCTCCCCACTACCCTACCCCATCACTCAGCCTGCCTCTCCCAGCCGAGCACAATGAATCCAAACGTTAACTAGAAACCATCAGTCGCCTGACAAGGACAGTCAAGGCCCTGCTCCAAAGCTGCAGATCAGCCTCTGAGGGTGCCAGCCGGGGAGGACGGGGACCCCCTGCCTCAGTGTCCCCACAGGCCCGAGTCCTAGGAGGCCTGTCCACCGCTCAGGGAAACGCAGACCTGCTGGATCTCCCACTATGGCCTGGCTCTGTCTCCCCAGGCACGTCCAGGAAATCAGACTTCTCCAAACCCCTCATGTCCTGGGCCCAACCTGCGGCCTTTGGGCTGAAAAACACCAGCAAAACCAAAGGTTTGATAATAACCTTTGCAGCTCAGAACTTGACCAGAAAACGAGCCCTTGCTGGGTGATTTCCCCTGGTGAAAACCTGACAAGGTTCTCCTTTCCCCTGTCTGGGTCGCATGAATGTGCAGATCACATTCAGGAAGCAGTGCTCAGGAGCTGAAAAGAAGCAAGGCCATGTCGTAAGGGATGGGAAAGAGGAGATTTTTTTTCTTTCTAAAACAAGTAGAATGAGGTATTTTTAAAAGAAAAACCAACCCTTTAAAAAAAATTGTTCTTTCCCTAAAGAAAAAACCAGTTTTGTGTACGTGGTATTATTTGTTAGTTGGTTTGCTTTTTAAAAAATGGATTTGACTACAACCTTCCCACATCCTTAATTATTCTCCTCACCAAAAACTCCAGTGGGGGTCAGGGCGAGAGGTTCGCCAGCCGCCCCCACCCCGAACGTCTGCATGCAGGCGCAGAGGAGCACAGCGAGAACTCCTGTGTGGAAGTTTTGAGAACACATGAAGGAACTGGTTTTGCCCCTCTGTCTCCAGATGGCAGGACGGCGACGCTTGGCGAGTTAGTCATTTCCAAACTGCTTTGTCAGCTGCTAAACTTGTGTGTGGATCCTCATGTGCGCAGGGCCCTAGACGGGCTCACGCCCCTTCGAAGCGAGCGTGGAGGCCACTGGAGCAGGTGCGCCTGCTCGGAGAACCACGGGTTCTGATGAGCAGCAGGCAGGCTGCGCTGGGTCAGAACGGGAGCCTGAGCCGAAGTGGTCCAGCTCCACAGACGTCCTTCCTCAGTACAGCAACTTAGCTGAAATTCAGAGAAATCAGAATTCGTGAGTGGTGGGAACTCTGCACTTCTGGGCTCGGATCTACCTCGATCGGTTTTTCCCAAAGCAGTGTGGTTCTCTCTGTCTCACTCGCTCTCTCCCTCTATTTTTGTTTTTGTTTTTTTTAAAGAAAGGCTGGAGCCAGGTTCAGTGGCGCACACCTGTAATCCCGGTACTTTGGAGGTTGAGACAGAAAGATCGCAGGTTGGAGGCCAGCCTCAGCAACTTAGCAAGACCCTATTTCACAATAAAAAGGGCAGGGTAGGATGCCCCTGGGTTCAGTCCCCCGTACCAAAAAAAAAAAAAAGAAAGGCTGGGCTGCAGCTTGGTGACAGAGTGCTTGCCTGGCATGCACAAGGCCCTGGGTTCCATCCCCAGCACCACAAAAAAATAAATAAAAATTTTTTAAAAGCCTTGGGAGCCGGGCGTGGTGGCGCACGCTTGTAATCCTAGTACTTGGGAGGCTGAGACAGGAGGATCGCAGGTTCAAGGACAGTCTCAGCAAGTAGTGAGACTCCCATCAACCTAGCAAGACCCTGTTTCCAAATAAAAATAAAATAGGGCTGGGGGTGTAGCTCAGAGGCAGAATGCTCCTGGGTTCAATCCCCAGTGCCAAAAAAAAAAGCTTTAGGAAGAAATAACCTGGGAGCTCCCAGAGCTCATGCTGCTCGGAGTCTTATGGGAAGAATGGCAGCGCGGGTGCTGGGAGACTCGGTCTACGCTTGTGCTCTCTCTCTCAGGGATTCTCTTCCCTCTCCTGCATCCCGTTCTTTCTGCTGTTTGGTTTTATTTTCCTCTTCATTTTTCCATTCTTTTGCTCTATGTTCAGTTTGCCTTTCTGTTTTATTTTGGCTTCAAAAAGGAAAGAAAATTTTCACTGGAATCACGTGGAGCAAAACACGTCTCCCATCTTCCCGGGCCCCGCGCGCTCCATGGCCTCACAGCACTCCCAGTCTGTGCTCTGCGACCCCCAGATCCGCACAAATGAGGATCTGCCGCCCAAGCGGGATGCCCACCGCTTTCCTCTGCCTCTCAGTGCTGGAGGCTGCCCTCCCTAATGAGTCCCACTCGCCCCTGGTGTCTGTCCAACCCAGGGAAAAGCAGACGGACCATTGGCATCTGCCTGTGGTCCAATCAAGAAAGTTGAGACGCACCAAAAGAAAAGAAATTGCCACTCTGAAAATCCCTGTATCAGGTGTAGCCTCCTGGTTTCTGTCCACGGGCCCCGGGGGGAAGCTCGGGAGAGCAGCGGCCTGGGCAAGCCGAGCCCCTTTATGGGAGACAACTCAGCACTCGAGAAAGAGAAAAAACACAGTTTTGTAAGCTGCAAAGTTCTATAGAAATTCCTTTTTTATTTTTCTTAATATCACAGTGGGCTCCCTCTTGGGTGACCATCACCAAATACAGATTCTGGAAGCGGCCTGAAGTTCTAGGCACACCCAAGCACAGTTCCTTCCCTATAGTCACAGATCTGGTGACCTGCAGGTGGTCCCCCACCCATGCACAGCGGCCTGGGCCAGCTCTGCACTGGAAGAGCGCTTTTGTAGCCTACACCTCGATTTTGCACATGCCCCCAGTTTTTCCCTGGTGTCATAAGTCAGGGGAACCCTGGGCCCTGACACCCTTTCCCCGGGCCTAGGTAAGACTGGACTTAGCAGCTTCTGTGTCCCCAAAAAGGGTGCGTGGAGCCAGGCCATGCCCCCAGCACCAGCCGCCTCCCAGACTTCCCTGGGCTGGTTCAGGACGGGAGCCGAGTGTGAGCCGGAGCAAGGCATCGCCAGGCCTGAGCGTGTTCCTCTTCTTCCTCCCCCACCCAGATGTCCCCCCCACTCCGGAGCAGCCCCAGCCTCACCTTCCCGACCAGTTGGTGACCGTCAGCGAAACAGAAGCGAACTCCACGCCCAGCAAGAACCTGGCCAGGGGCGCAGAGGTGGAGACAGCGCACCTGTCCCCCAGCCTCCTCCCCGCCCAGCAGCCCACCATCTCCCTGCTCTATGAGGACACTGCCGACACCCTGAGCGTCGAGTCGCTCACCCTGGTCCCCCCTGTCGACCCCCACAGCCTACACACCCTCACTGGCACCCCGCAGCCTCCCGCACCGGCCGCAGCAAGCCCAGAGACCCCGCAAGAGGAGGCTGCGTGTGCTGAGCCTGCAGGCCCCGCTGAGCACTGAGGGGGCGCCGGGGGCCTCCCCTTGTGCGTGTGGCCGGCCGGCAGGGACCCCAGTACGGTTGATGGCAAGTCACATGGGGAACCCACAGCTGTCCATGGCCCCAGTACCCATCTCAGCCACCTGTCCCCAGGCTCCTGTGCATCCCGAAACCACAGTGCTCCATCTGGATTCCTTTCTCTGGATACCTCTTGAAGAACAGGCTGGGACCCTGGGGGCCACCCAGTGCATGCAGATGACAGCCCTGTCCTCTCAGGAAGTTGGGCGCCTGTCTCGGAGCCCGCCAGCCCCAGGTGGCAGGACCCACCAGCACCCTCCCTCCCTTCAGGCGGCTCCTCTATCACGATCCCCCAGTGTGTACAGAAGAAGCGGACGGAGTCACATTGAGTAGAAATTCATGGAAAAGCGAACTTAGATAAACGTTTCCTTTGGCTATTTATTTCTGCTTTTGGCAGCAGATGAAAAGTGTTTATTTAAAAAGCATCTATTTGGGGGGGGTCCAAAAAACATCTTCAACCCCAAGTTGGATGTCATATTAGATGTGTAATAATGCCGTTAGGATTTCCTTTTTGTTTTCCCCTGAATTTCTCCATGTTTTATTTTGGAGTTCTGGGTGTCACCCTTTCTGTTTTCTTAAGTGATTCTTCTATCTCTGTTCATAACCGCAAGCCTGTGGAATGATAAGAAATCTTTGCAAAAAGGTTAGAATGTTTTTAAAGGAAGATGAGGGGGACACACCTACTCTGCAGTGCGCACGGAGCGCCGGGACCGAGAGCTGCTCCAGTGTCCCCTGCCTGGGACCCCTCGGCTGCACCTGCTCAGGACGCTCCTTGCGCTCTCCAGCGCTGCGCAGGGACTGGTCCAGCATCTTCCTCAGCTGCTGCCATCTCTACCTGAGAAGAAGCCATGGAGGACCGTGAAGACTGCAGACCCGGCGGCCACGACAGGTAAAAGACCACGACGCCATCCTCAGCATCGTCTGCCGCCCCACTGTGTGCACAGTGGCCGAGAGAGGGCCCCAGCCACCGGGCAGGCGTCCCGAGGTCACCTGGGCGGTCTCTCCACCTCCACTGCTGCTGCCCAACACAAGCTTGTCTCAAAACGAAAACCCCACAGTTCCCTTCCCCACGGGGTGAGGACTTGGACAAACGTCACACCGCTCCGGGGCGTTCCTTTAGATGGCCACACACGGCAGCTCCCGGCCTCTGCTCCTCGGCGAGGCCTCCCACAGCCTCCCTGCAGCGTGGCCACCAGGAGAGCACGACACAGCTGCCAGCGTCCACCCGGGCCTGACTCTTCCATGGCCTTGGAAGATGCACCGTGGTCTCACGTCTGCCTATTAGAAGAACAGTCTTTCCACCTGCCAGATCCGCCTTCCCTCGGGGCCTGCTGAGGCCACATTTCAGGCTCCTCCCACCAGTGTTCCCACCGGGAGAACTGGTTGATGCAGGGACGCCATCAGAAGCTCTCCATGTGCATGACCCCACCCAGCGCCCCAGGCAGGAGGCCATTTTGGCAGAAGTTCCAAGGGCCCTGGCACAGAAGGACGAGCCATGCTGACCAGCAGAGCTCCTTGGGAAGCGGAGGAAACGGGGTGGGGGCGCTGGGGAGAGAGGCTCAGGTCATCTGGAGACCTGCTCCCTGTGCCCCGCAGCCATTTGCCTGAATAGACAGAGGAACAGGCTAGCCCTGTCTGGAGCAGGCTAGCCCCGGAGCTGTGCACTTCTGGTTTTGAAATGACTGTCTCTGAGGCAGCAGAAATGAGAGAAGGCAGGTGACCTCCCCACACAGCAGTGTGGCTGAGGACCACGCCTGCAGCCGCCTGAGTGAAATCCACGCAGGTGGGCCCCACCTCTGGGACTGCCACCTGCCGTCTGAAATCCATGGCTCCAAGTGGCCCTGGCAGGGAAGGAGGAAGGTCATGGGCCAGGTGCGCAGCAACCCCGTGAGGACGCGCTGTGAGTGCAAGGCACCGGTCAGATCAGGACTTCCCTCCTGTGTCCCTGGCCAAGGACAGGCCTGTCCCCAGCTGGGCTTGCAGGGTCATCCCAGGGCCTGCCTTGAGCTGGGAACTGGCAGCTCCCGAGTGGGACCCTCCAGTGGGCAGGACAGGGATTTCCTTTAAGCAGGGAGGCGCATCCTCGTGCTGGGAGCCTAGCGGGGGCGGTGGCCCTTTTGGCTCTGAGAAGGCCCTGCCTCACCCAGGTCCTGGCCATCGTGGTGGCAGAGAGCACAGTCGTGTCTTCAGGAGCACCCCACAACCTGGCAACGGGGCCCTCTCAGGCAGGCCTGTCCAGACAGAGCACACTGGCTGGGTCTGGGCGAGCCCACAGCCGGGGCCTCTACCCATAGGTCCTGGACAGACATCTGTGGTCGGCCTTTGAACGCCCATCCGCCACCTCCAAGTCCCTGCAGAGAGTACCACGGCCTGCCCTGGCCTCCCTCCCCAAGTCCACCGTCAGACCTGCTGGGTTTGCCTGGCAGGGTTGGCCGCATGACCCCCCAACCTCTTGGCTTGGAAAGTTGCCAAAGAGACGTGCACATCCCTTTCCAGTTTGGAGGCTTGGGCAATGGGGCGCTTCCCAGCAAGTCAGACAGAGCAAGGTGCCCCCCCAAGACGGAAGAGACAGCCACAGAGCCAGAGGGGTCTGCCGCCCTGCCCCGCCCCGCTGCTCTCTCTGTACAGAAGGCAGCCCCCTGCCCGCCGCCACCAGCCACACACCCGCAGTGCCGGGCGCCACAGGAGGTGGGTGTCAAAACTCGCCTCCTAAAGGCGGGCGCCAGGTCTTGCTGTCGCTGGGATGCACTGTTTTTAAGAGGCACCGGTGAGCCGATTCTGATCTTTTCTAGATGCAATAAATATGAGATATTTAAGATAGTCATGTTGACATTGGGCATAAACTGTAAGAATTCCTTAGGAGCTGAAAATATGTAAATAACTCTTGTCCCGGGGAGCAGCGGGGGCCGGGCAGCCTCGGTGCTTCGGCCGTTCTAGGGAAGTACTTGCTCTCGCCAGCCTGACTCATGCTTTGTGGGTGCTGAACACGAGGGTGGGAATGAAAACTGGAACTTCCTTGTAAATTTGAACTTGGCAATAAAAGAGGAAAAAAGTTACCGAGACCGTGGCGTGCCTGCTCCCCGGCGCTGTGGCAGGAGCCGCGGGCCGGCAAAGGGGGACGTCCTCAGCCTCTGACCCCTCGTCCTGTCACAGCCGCCTGGGGGGACGCGGAGGCTGGAGCCTCTCCCTGCCCTCCGTCTGCTCCCCACCCCCAGCCCAGGTTTGCAAGAGGTCGGTGGGGCCAGACTGCCCAGGGCTGCGGACAGCTCAGGTGCGGTCAGTTCCATGCAGGACGGCCCTCACCAGTTGAGCAGGCGGCTCCCCCTCGAGCCTCTGGGCCTGCGCTGGCGGAGCAGACGTTACAGCCCTGCCTCGCAGGACGGGCACGGGGGGCAGCAGCCCGGTGGCTGCCGTGTGCTGCTGGGACGGGGGCAGTGGGGAGGGCTCCCCTCTGGGACAGGGTCCAGAGCTGGACAGGGCGCAGTTCCAGGATGCGGACATGCACCAGCCTGAGCCCCGGGGATCCCTAGAAATGGGATTGCAGTTCTCCAAAACTTCCGACACTCCACCTTAAACCTGGCCCAGAAATGGCTGGGGACTTGTGGGTCTTGAGAGAAAACTCAAAAGAATACTCAGGGTGCCCTCCCTGTGCCAAGGGCTGAGGCCAGGCTGGGAAGGAGGAAGCTGCTCCCGAGGGCAGGGCACCCTCCCTGCCCAGCCTCCTGGCCTGGGACTGTCTCGGGACCTTGAAGTCAGGCCGTGAGGCTGGGTCTGCGAAGGCTCCCTGATCCCTTGGGTCCAGGTTGGAGCCCACTGCGCTGGGGCCTGATTGCCACTGGCTGTGTCTGCCGGGTGCCTGACATCGAGCCAGGTCCCGCCTGCAGCCTCTGCTTCCCCACAGCAGCCCTGTTTGGGGGCATGTGAACATTCACGCATCTCAGCACTTCAATCTAGAAAAAGAAACTTGCTGGAAGGATGCCCAGAGAGGAAGGCCCGGGAGACGGCCTGGGCTGGGGGGGATGAAGGACAGTAGCTATTGGTGACTCAACTACTCCCTGCCCATCCCAGGGTGCCAAGCCAAGGGCCAGGGGGTGGGGAGGGTGGGCGGAGCAGGTGGGGAGGAAGCAGCGGGGCTCAGCAGCCTTCCCCAGGACCCCGCGGGCAGGCCCAGGCCCGCCAAGTTCTCTGGTGCCCTGTTCTGCTCTGGGCTATGACAGGGAGGGGACACAGCACTGCACAGACGTGACTGGGTGTTAGAATCATCTGGAGCTCTCATCTGACCTAGTCAGTGAGTCCCCTGCGTGATCCTGGCTGAGGGCCCTTTGCACGATCCTGGGCACACAGTAGGTGCTCAGTAATCGTGGTTCCTGGAGCACGCCTGTCTTGTCTTTGGGAGGCAGTCTGGAGCCCGAGTGTGCCTGGTTGAACTGCTGCCGTGCCCCTTGCCAACAAATGGACTCCGCCAGGTCCCGTCAGTTAAGGGGGGACCAGAAGCTGCCAGCCCGGCCTCAGAGGTCTTTGGGACTGAGGGACAGGCAAAGTGCAGCCTGGCAGGTGGCCTGCAGGTGACAGCTTCTCCCACCTGTCTTCCCAGCTGCTGTAGTTTGGATCCAGAGCCCACCCCAAAGTTCCACGAGTTCAAGGCTTGGTGCTATTGGGAGGTGTGGGACCTTTAAGAGGCGGGGCCTAGTGGGAGGATTTAGGCCATTGGGGCGTGTCCTTGAAGGGGTACTCGGCCCAGCCCCTTCCTCTTTGTCTCCTGCTTTCATTCCCTGCCATGAGGGGAATGAATTAGCTCTGCCTTGTGCTCCAGGCCCAAAGCAACGGGGACAACGGGTCGTGGACCGAAACCACCAAAACTGTGAGCCAAAGGAGACCTTTTCTCCTTCTAAGTTGATTATCTCAGGTGTGTGTTGCAGTAATGGGAAGCTGACTAACCCAGCATCCCATGTTCAAACCCAGGGCTCGCCTGGGGCCTGCTTGGCGGCCGGGGGCCAGTCACTGTGCCTCTTTGAGTCTCCATTTCTCCAGAGAACGTGGTGCCCCTCTCCTCCCCGGGCTGGAAATGCCCGGCTGTGGTTTGGCTGCTGGCTACCCTGGGGCCTGGCGAGGGTCGGGGTCAGGAGCAGAGGCGAGGCCTGGTGGGGTCCTGAGGACACCAGGCAGGAGGAGGGGAGGGCAGGTGGTGCGTTCCGCCTGCCAGCAAAGGCAACAGAGGGTGAGGGGAAGACCATTTCCCAACCCCGACTACTGGAAACCCCCTTCCCTCCTGTCCCGCTGCTTCGAGGCACTTCCGGGTGATGGGAAAAATCCCTCCGGTCCAAAGTATGTTTCTCCAGAGGAAGATGGCTTCTGAATCATGGGACACACTGGGGCTTCCCGGGAATTCACTCGGGGCCGCGTGATTCCCTGGGCCAGTGGGAGGCTGCTCACCTGGGCCCAGGCACCAAGCGCTCGCCCCTTAGCCTGGCCATCCCCACCACCTGCAGCCAGCTCTGCCTGATTTCCTCCCAGAGGCAGAACACACCTGCCTGCCACCTGAGCCTCCCTTCCTTGCCTCTCAACTCACCATTTAAATCTGGCCTATTTGAGAGCCAGGCGTGGTGGCGCACGCTTGTAATCCCAGTACTTGGGAGGCTGAGACAGGAGGATCTGGGTTCGCAGTCAGCCTCAGCTACTTAGTGAGGCCCTCTGCAACGTAGTGAGGCACTGTTTCAAAAATAAAGAACAAAAAATAGGGCTGGGGGTGTAGCTTGGAGGTAGAATGCCCCTGGGTTCAATCCCCAGTACCGCAAAAATAAATAAATAAATAAATTTGGCCTATCTGAAAGGAGGACTTTGCCACCGGGAATAGAACCCAGTGTCACTTGCCATGTGCGGTCCCCAGGCCTGCCCTGGCATGCGTGGTCACCAACAGTGCCTTCCAGCAACAGCTGTTTCCTCACAGAGCTAGAGGCCAGAAGTGCAGAGCCAGGGTCAACAGGGCCGGCTCCTGGAGGCTGAGGCCAAGAGACTCCATTCCACCGGCTCTCCCAGCCGCCGGTGGCTCCCGCGACCCCTGGTGTCCTTGCGGGTCAGTCACTCCAGGCTCTGCCGCTGCCTCACATGGCTTCCTCCCTGTGTCTATGTGTCTAACCTCCTCGCCTTCCTCCTAAGACACCCGGCACTGGAAAGAGGGCCCACCCTGATCCAGGACGATCTCATGTCAACATCTTGAACTCGATGCATCTGCACAGTCCCTGTTTCCAGATAAAGTCACATTCACGGGCAGCAGGGATTGGGATGTGGACATAGCTCTTTAGGAGGGTCAGCATCCAACCCATTACACTTGCCAGAAATTAAAGATACCGCGGGAACAAACGCAATAAAAGCAAGCCCATATAGTCAGCTTTTAGTTAGGCTCCAGACCTTGCATAGACTCTAGCCCAGGCTTGCCTTCTCTCTCTTAAAAAGGGAGTCCAGCAGTGTTAAAGGCCTATTAGCCCTCGCCAAGACTTCCTCTTTGATAGGATCAGAAGGGCTGACCAGAGAAAAAAACTAAGCTAGGCGTGGTGGCACACGCCTGTATTCCCACTACTTGGGAGGTTGAGACAGGAGGATCACGGGTTTGAGACCAGCCTCAGCAATTTAGCAAGACACTCAACAACTTAGCGAGACCCTGTTTCCAAAAAAAAAAATAAAAGGCTGGTGGTGTAGCTTGGAGGTTGAATCCCCCTAGGTTCAATCCCCAGTACCACAAGAAAGAAAGAAAAGACTAACCCACTGTGGGAACGAAGCTGAGTCCAAGTCCTTTTGTCCCTAAAAGTCATCTTGGGACCACCCCATGGGAGGTGCTATAATTGCACACGGCACAAATCGTGGCATGTTGTGAACCACGGGCTATTTCTGCAGCCCTCCCCCCTTCTCCGGGCAGCAACAGTATCTAATTTGACTCTGTCTCCCCAGGCCGGGCACCCAAGGGGTTGTCTATAAATGTACAGTCTCCAAGCCTGAATCCCACGTGTACCTCCCACGGCCCTGGCCTTCAGCCTCACCCCATTTATGCTCACTCTGGTGTCTCCTGAGCCTCACCAAGCCAAAAACCAGTTTTTCCAGGGCCTGGTGGACAGGGCAGAAAAGTTTAAGGACTTTCCTTTGCCACTGTCAAAAAGGCTGTGTCCCAACTGGGTGCGGTGGTGCACGCCTGTAATCCCAGTACTTGGGAGGCTGAGACAGGAGGATCCCAGGTTCGAGGACAGCCTCAGCAACGTTGCGATACTCTCAGCAACCTAGTGAGAACCTGTTTCAAAATAAAATAGGACTGAGTGGGTAGCTCTGAGGTAAAATGCCCCTGAGTTCACTCCCCAGGACACACACAAAAAACGAAAGAAACTCTGTGTCCCCAACCCTCCCTGGGTGGCTTGAAGCCCACGCAGGACAGAGCAGCAGCAATACAGGATGCAGGGCCGGCTGGCCGGGTTCCAGTCCCTGCAGATACTCCCAGCATGGCTACACCTTGCGAGCCTCAGTTTCCTCATCCGTAGAGTGGGCACCTCCCTGGCTGTGCACGTAGATGAAGTAGGGCAGGTCAGCTGAGGGCTGGATGCCCAGCCTGGTGCCTGGGTCTCAGCGGGGGCCTCACCGCCGCCCAGCCAGAATCATAGAAGGGCCTCAAAGAGTACCTGCTGCCAGGCCCCCCGAGATACAGGAACCAGCATGGCAGGGAGATGGAATTTTCTTGAAGCCTCTAGCTAATTCTAAAGGGCAGCTCTGGTGGTTCATTTCATGTGTCAGCTTGACTGGGCTAGGGGTGCCCAGATAGCTGGCAAAACATTACTCCTGGGTTGGCCTGCAAGGGTGTTTCTGGAAGAGATGAACGTTGGCTCCGTGGACTGAGTAAATGCAGTGGCATCCAGCAGGTCTGAGAGCCTGGATGGAACCAGGCGGGGGAAGGGCGGGTTCGCTCCCTGAGCTTAAGCTGGGACATGGGGTCTCCCGGCTCTCAGGCCTTCAGACTTGGGCTGAGTCTCATCGCCGGCCCTCCTGGGCTTCCAGCTTGCAGATAGCACATCACGGGACTTGTCGACCTCCATAATCCCGTAAACCAATTCCCAGAGCACATTTCTGGCTCGGTGTCTACTGGTTCTGTGTCCCACGAGAACCGTCAGTGATACAGCAGCCCAGAGGAGAAGGCAGTCCAGGACACCCCTGCAGCCCACCCGGCCTCTCCCCACCCCACACTGCCACACACGAGTCCTGTGTCCGGGCCTGGAAGATCCCCAGCCCACTCCCCTGGGGCCTGGCACCTGTCTTTCCTCCCCCGCGGCGGCCCACCTCCTGCTTGGGCTGCAGCTTGGGCGCTACCTTCCAGAGGCTGCGGTGAAGCCGCCCCTGCTGCACTGTCACAGTGGCCACCCATTTCCTTCCTGGCATTTGTCACACCTCAAAGGGCTTTTGTTTCTTGGCTTGCTGCTTTCAAAGTCCCATTGTTTTCATTTGAGGAGCCCCCGATAGGAGGACCTACCAGAGAAGACAGGGTTTACTGGGGAGGTGGCCCCCGCAGCAGGGGTGGGGGCGGGAGTTCAGTAGACAGTGTGGCCACCACCAGGTGCTCAGGCCCCAGTGAGGACCCTCTGGGAACTGCATGGGGTGAGCCTCGGGGCTGGCCCTGGGAAGGACGGGGCCGTGGACCCTCCAGCTCTCGTGTCTGCGGCTGAGGGTTGTCCCGAGGTGCGGCCATCCTGGTCTCTCCCCACTGCCCTGCCTGGGGACCACACAGCTCCTGAGTCAGGACCTCGGGGTGCAAGCCTGGACTCTCAGCAGGTGGGCGCCGGCAGCCCTGGGGCCTGGAGTGGATGCAGCAAGCCACACCCTCCCAACACAGGCTGAAAAACGGAGGCCTCAGGCCCCGGCAGCCCCCCAGTGTGTTCGAGTATGTAAAAACATTAAGCCAAGATTTGAAAAGTGGAGGATCTCATGCAAGTGTTTGGATTTCGGGCTTCTCATTTATTTTATTTTTATTTTTATTTTATTTTATTTTTGGCGGTACCGGGGATTGAACCCAGGGGCGTTCTACCTCCGAGCTACACCCCTAGCCCTATTTTTTATACTTTATTTTGAAACCGGGTCTCACCAAGTTGTGGAGGGCCTCACTGAGTAGCTGAAGCTGGCCGCAAACCCGGATCCTCCAGTCTCCACCTCCCAAATACTGGGATTACAAACGTGCGCCACCACGCCCGGCTATTTATTTATTTATTTATTTATTTATTGGCGGTACTGGGGATTGAACCCAGGGGCATTCTACTTCTGGGCTACACCCCCAGCCCTATTTTTTTTAATTTTTTTATTCTTTTATTTTATTTTATTTTATTTTATTTTATTTTATTTTATTTTTTTGCGGTACCGGGGGTTGAACCCAGGGGCGTTCTACCTCCGCGCTACACCCTCGGCCCTATTTTTTATACTTTATTTTGAAACCGGGTCTCACAAAGTTGCAGAGGGCCTCACTAAGGAGAGAGAGAGAGAGAGAGAGAGAGAGAGAGAGAGAGCGCGAGAGAGAGAGCTGAGGCTGGCTGTGAACCCGGATCCTCTGGTCTCTGCCTCCCAAAGTACTGGGATTACAAGCGTGCGCCACCATACCCGGCTATTCTTTTATTTTGAAACAGGGTCTCAGTAATTGCGGAGGGCCTCACTAAGTAGCTGAGGCTGGCCGTGAACCCGGATCCTCCGGCCTCAGCCTCCCAAGTACTGGGATTACAAGCGTGCGCCACCACGCCCAGGCTTCTCTTTTCAAATGAGCCTGGGGGTGGAGGGCCCGGTTCCCTCCCAGTAGCTGTTGCCTGGAGCTGAGTACCCACCAGTCCCCCAGGGGTGTGGGCTGGCTGCCCCTGCAGCACCTCCCCGTACCCCAGCCTGGGGCCGAGGGCTGGCTGCGGTGCACGGTGGTCATGTTCTCTTTACCTCCCCCTGCCCCCACCTCCCTTTAGCCCCCAGTCTGCAGAACCTGGATCAGGTCCAGGGCGCCGGCCCTCATGTGTCCCCACCATCCGAGCCCGTTTGCGCAGTAGCTGAACTAATCGATATAAAACTGGTCCAATCCCCACAGGTAAACTGAGGCAGCTCTCCCCAAGAAGGCGGTGAGAGCATTCGGGTCACTGCCCTTTGGGCCGAGGCCGCAGGGCGGCTCTCTGGGCGGCGGGGCTGGATGGGGTCTGCACACGCACAGGCCCGCTCTGGCCAGGGCACAGCGCAGGGCCAGGATCCCGCTGCGGCCGCCGGCCTTCCTCCTGTCTCGCACCATCCCCACTTTTGTGACCTTGGAGAGGAACGTCACGAAAGGTGGCTCTTCTTTGAGCTTTTGATGATTATTATGAGGCAAAATTCTCCTAACAAAATTAACCATTTTATTTTACTTGTTTTTTTCTTTTTTTTTTTTTTTT